>ML662442.1:6677068-6715607 GCA_007570785.1 Antilocapra americana
GTACATCATTGTGGTTTTGATTTGCATTTCTCTGATAATGAGTGATGCTGAGCATCTTTTCATGTGTTTGTTAGCCATTTGTATGTCTTCTTTGGAGAAATGTCTGTTAAGTTCTTTGTCCCACTTTTTGATTGGGTCATTTATTTTTCTAGAATGGAGCTGCAGGAGTTGCTTGTATATTTTTGAGATTAATTGTTTGTCCGTTGCTTCACTGGCAATTATTTTCTCCCATTCTGAAGGCTGCCTTTTCACCTTGCTTATAGTTTCCTTTCTTGTGCAGAAGCCAAAACTGGGAAAACCATGGTTCTGGGAAAAGCCTGCGGGTGACAAAAGAAAGCCAAAGCCTCAGACACATCAATTCTAGTGCACATGTCCTGATATCCCTTTCAGCAAATTCACATGCTTTTGAAATACATGCTACCAATCAAGATCTGATTTACCTATGCTTGCACTAGAAGAAACTATACAATTTTATTCAGAAAACTTAGAATCCACATTCAACTCTCAATGGACTACCAGACGTAAGCAGACAATTGGGAACACTTCACATTCTTTTATAAATGACAACATATTTCTAGTTTAAAAACATTATATCTAGAAAATCATAGAAAATGTTTCCTTGATGATGAAATATAGAGAATGCCTTCATTAAGAAAGTTCATGAATAAATATTAATAAGCACCTATTATAAACAAGCTTACTGGGACTTCCCTGGTAGTCTAGTGGTTAAGACTTCACCTTTCAATGTAGAAGGTGTGAGTATGATCCCTGATTGGGAGGCAAGATCCTACATGCCTCAGAGTCAAAAATCAAACATAAAACTGAAACCGTATTGTAACAAATTCAACAAATGACTTTAAAAATGATCTTAAAAAATGTAAAAATAAAACAAGGTTGATATAAATATATGTCCTTTATTTATGATATATATCAAATTGCACCTTTATTATACATGGAAAACCTAGATGTTATTTGTATTCTTTGGTATTAAAGTGATACTTAAATTTTATCCTGCCTATCATGGGACAAGAATATCCATAATTATAATGACTTAACAGCTTTCTTAACTGTGTTCTTCTAATGCTTTATCCTAGAATGTTTAACACTGATCTGTATGTTTGGCACCAAAGCCTCAACAAACACTTGAACATGGATGTCTGCACACACACACATACAATAAAATACACACACACACACGCATATATATATATATATATACATATATATATATATATGCCAAAAGTTATATTTATTTATCAGTAGCTTGTTGTGGTAAATCTTGATGCTCTGATTTTATCATCTTCATAATTAGAGCATTTGATTCCATCTCCCTAAACCATCAGTCTGCAATTTAATGCTTTTCTTCCTTGTCCTGTACCTTAGGTACTAATTTTCTCCTTCCATGTACTTGGTTTTGAGTCCTTTTGGGTCTCCTTCTATAAAATTTTGTTACTAAGTCATACATATCTCCTCTAGATCTTCTTGGTACAAAAGAGAAATTAAAAAAAAACAATAAAAATGTATTAAAATGTTTATATTTGTATATATATGTTTATATAAATGTATACACCATGCACACACACCTATGTTTTAAAATATGAATTTTTGTATAGTACACATGGCAACACAATGCTATAGATATCTTTATTTCCATTTTATACACTGGGTAACTGAAGAATCTGTATCTTAAAAGTGGAGGTAAATTCTCCTTTACCAATTGGTAAAGGAAGTTTCCAGCCACTTTTTAAGCATAGTTCTGTTCATTTACAAGACCTGTGCCATCAACATCATGTACACTAATTCTCAATTTCCTTGTTCTCCTCTGTCTGAATTGTTTCCTCTACGAGATTTGTAATAACAAAGATGTTTTGCCTTTCACACTAAATATAGTCAATTGGCAGAAACTAACTAGAATTTGTGACCACTGCTATTTTATTTTTTAATATTTTAAAATTAATTTTTGAGAAAATTATAGATTCACATGTAGTTGTAAAGAAAACAAAACAACACAAGCCAAAAAACAGAGAAAACTAACATACCCTTTACCCATTTTATCCCAATGGTAGCATCTTGTACAACTGAAGAGCAAAATTTCAGTTTTTTTTTTCTTTTTTTCTTATCCAACAGATAGAAATAAATAAGAAACTATAATTAGAATCAAAAGTATTTCTGTTAAAATTAAATGTGCAGAAAGCAGACATTAAATATTATTAAGAGCTGTTCTTCTCATCAATATGGAGTACATAGCACTTTGGTTTTAAGTTATTTATTTCATTAATATTTGGATTTTATAGAAATTTTAAAATTATTTTTCAATTAGACATTATGGTAAAAGTTGAAAAAGATGGGCATGTATTACATATATTTTGCAGACAATGAAAAGAACAAGTTGATATGAAACATTTCCAAGAAGATTTAATCTATAAGTAATTCTAAAAGTATATTTGCCTTTAAGGATAGATTCATGTTAGAGCATTTAGTCATCTCCAAGATAAATTACAGCACAAGAATATTACTCCTAAGAAATGTTTTATTCGTTCTAAATTGAAGGAGAGGAAGTTAATGAAATTGTTATCTTTTGCTAGTTTACAGCAGATTCCATGCAAAATTATTCACTTTATAATGTTCAAAATAATAATTATCAATCTAACTCATACAAAATATTTTACAAATGCTTGATATAACTGCAGACACATTGCATAAAGAATATTTTAAATATGCTCTATATGGCTAACGGTTAGGTTACCATCATTCTAAACACTCTGGAAGACAGTGAAACACATGGAAGCACATGAGCCATCTGAACAATGCAGAAGGAACTACAGAACTCCTGAAATTAAGGCAGGCCATTTGAGTCTATTCAGCCTCTAAATCTTTAAAAGTGGGGCTATGCATTTTTCTAGTTTAATGCAGATCAGAAGTTGCAGTGAGATTAGAAGCAGCAAGCTATACGTGGGAGTGTTGGTTAAAGGCATCTGACAGCAGTGAGAAGTTAGAACTGACAGTCTGACATTGAGGGATGCAGACTTTCCCAGGCATATGCAGAAATGTGCTGTGTGTTTAGCACAGAACAAGAATGGAGATACATAATGATGGTGATGAGTCATCAGGAACGAACTACATTATGTACTGTGTCCTCTGCTGAGGAAGGAGGTGAAATATACTCTCTGCCTTTTGGAAGAATTTCTACTGAAAAAAAAATTAAAATTAAATCTTTGGCACCTGATGAGACAGACTTTGTTCACTTACATAAATTATGTTTTTATTATAAAAAATCCACCCAACCTTCCTGTTTTTCATCGGATTTTATTTGAAAGCAAGCTGGGATTACAAAAATACAAAGGACCTGATGTACTATAGGAATTCAAGTTCCATGACTTACAGTGACTGACTTTGGGCAACGGCATCTCTTTGAGGTTATGTTCATGTCTGTAAACTCGAACTTTACTTACATCATTAGGTTTCATTACTGATCAAGATTTAAGTGACAGTGAAGTCAGAGTGACTGATACTGTGATGCAGGCATTGTTACATCAAAGCCAGTTCTTTTACTTTGGTAGTGAAGAAAATTAGAGATAGTGGAGCAATATTTTTAAAAGACTGAGGTTTCAGAAGCTTACTGACTTTAAGGAGACTTTTTAGGCACTTGTTTGACTATCATGGATGTAAAGCTTGGATTGGTCTTCAGGTCAGATGTCTATCATCTCAAACCTTCTGAAAGGTGGTAGGGTATATGAAACAGCACAAAGCATCTGAGTAATTTAGAACCACAGAACCCTACAATTAAGAGGATCTCATTCTGAGCTCCATTTGCACTGTAAATCTTAAAATGCAATTTGTCTATTTTTCTATTTTATTGCAGATTAGAAGCAAAAAACTCGATGTGGGAGGACTTAGGGGAGGTGGTGGTTAAATGTATTCTGAACATTAAGAAGGTAAATCTGACAGCTTGACATTGAGCAGTACAGAAACTCCTCCAAATTCATTCTTTACCATTTGGTGAAGATGAAGAAGCATTAGGACATGAAATAATTTCGAAGGATATCTCTATTTTTTTTATCTTTACCATGACTTCTTAGGGATGTCTTCCAGTGTTTGACCTTGAGGCAGTTGTATGGGGATAGAGCAATGGGTGAGAAGTGGCTCTTCTATCTCTTTTCTTCATGCAGAAGCAAGTTGACAACAAGTAGAAACAGAAATTATACTTGCAGATCACACGAGAAAAGAACTCTGTGACTAATGCACAAAGGTGGGTCATGCCAGCTTTGGGTAAACAAGTTGGAAAGTTGGCAAAATATCTAAAATTTCTCTGGAAGAACATACACATTTAAATAAAGGTTTGATAAGTAGTGAGGAAAAGGCATTTCAATAAGTGATTTTTGTCACACCTAGGAGCTGGTTGTTATTCTTACCATTTGTTTTGCTTTTCCCATTTTAGGAGGAAGGATATATGACATACATATATGTGTGTACACATAAAATTTATATATAAATTATATATATAAAATATTTGTTTATGAAAACATTTACATCTATATATATATTATATATATATTTACAAAAAATGATGGCAAATTCAGTCTGAGAATATTAGTATATTAAGGGCTTCCCAGGTGGTACTAGAGGTAAGAAATCTGTCTGCCAAAGAGGAGATGAAAGAGATATGGGTTAGATCCCTAGGTCTGGAAGATCCCCTGGAGTAGGAAATGGCAACTCACTCCAGAATTCTTGCCTGGAAAATTTGATGGACAGAGGAGCCTGTCAGGCTACAGTCCATGGGCTGCAGAGAGTCGGACTTGACTGAGAGACTAAGTATAAACATAAGCACAGTATCAGTGTAGTGCAGTGTCAAAAAAGGAGTGTTCTCTCCACATTCTCATTTAACCAATATCTGCTCTATTCTACATAAAAGTGAACAGTGATGGAGATGCTTTGTAATCTGGCTGTACTACTGGTAGCCATTAGCATCAAGAATTTACTAAGCATTTCAGATGTGGTTAGTGTGATCAAAGAACCAGTTTTTAAATTTTATTTAATTTTTTAAATTTAAATTTAGGTGACCAAGCGTTCCTTGTGTTTATGGCATTGGGCAAGACAGATCACTGCATGATTTTTTTTTTTTAGTATCAAAATAGTTGAAATTAATGGAAAGGTTTTAATCCAAACTATTTAAGAAAACTTTTTTGTGTGTGTAGACTTAAAGCTAAGAAAAACTAAGAAAATGTGAAATGCTCTTCATTGAAGCTTAATGTAAGAAAAATGGCATAAAATGTTGCAAAGTTGTTCTTTCATCATGATGCCTACTGTGAAACTGAGTAGTGTTATCAAGCAACAGAGAAGTTACTGAAGCATCAGTTAACACTTACTAAGGAAGGAGATGCATTAGGGGATTTAGAATGAAACATTTGTTACTTTCTCAAGATGATACAATGCAGAAAACTTCAGTGAATATCCTCAGGAAATATTTATTTAAAAGTAATCTCTATTATACAGGCAGTATAACTGATACTATAACAAGATAATAAATAATTCCTTTTAGAGACAAAGTTAAGGTATTGTATCCCCACTGCTGCTGGTGCTGCTAAGTCGCTTCAGTGGCGTCCGACCCTGTGGGGCCCCACAGATGGTAGGCAGCCCACCAAGCTCCTCTGTCCATGGGATTTTCCAGGCAAGAGTATTGGAGTGGGGTGCCATTGACTTCTCCATTGTATCCCCACTACTCCTGATAGAATAGAATCAGAAGACAAGTTGATGCCTGGTTATTTTAAAATAATTTTCAATAGAGGAAACTATAAGAAAATATTAGACCTAATGCACTATAATCTCTCTTATAAAGCTGTATCTATATATTTATTAACTTCAGTTCAGTTCAGTTGCTCAGTCATGTCTAACTTTTTGTGACCCCGTGGACTGCAGTACACCAGGCTTTCCTGTCCATCACCAAATCCCAGAGCTTGCTCAAACTCATGTTTATCGAGTCAGTGATGCCATCCAACTATCTCATCCTTCGCCATCCCCTTCTCCTGCCTTCAATCTTTCCTAGCATCAGAGTTATTTCCAAGGAATCAGTTCTTCGCACCAGGTGGTCAAAGTATCGGCACTTCAGATTTGACATTAGTCTTTCCAGTGAGAAGAGTCTTCTCCAAAACCACAGTTTAAAAGCATCAGTTCTTCAGTGCTCAGCTTTCTTTATGGTCCAACTCTCACATCCATACATGACTACTGGAAAAACCATGGATTTGACTATAGACCTTTGTCTGCCAAGTAATATGTCTGCTTTTTTTTTTAATTGAAAGATAATTGCTTTACAGAATTTTGTTGTCTGTACTTTTTAATATGCTGTCTAGGTTGTTCATGGCTTCTCTTCTAAGGAGCAAATGTCTTTTAATTTCATGGCTGCAGTCACCATCTGCAGTGATTTTGGAGCCCAGAAAAATAAAGTCTCCCATTGTTTCCATTGTTTCCCCATTTATTTGCCATGAAGTGATGGGACTGGATGCCATGGTGTTCATTTTGAATGTTGAGTTTTAAGCCAACTTTTTCACTATCCTCTTTCACTTTCATCAAGAGGCTCTTTTGTTCTGCTTTGCTTTCTGTCATAAGGGTGGTGTCATCTGCATTTCTGAGTTTATTGATATTTCTCCCCACAGTCTTAATTTTGGCTTGTGCTTCATCCATCCCAGCATTTCACTTGATGTATTATGCAAATAAGTTAAATAAGCAGGGTGACGATATACAGCCTTGACATACTCTTTTCCCAATTTGAAACCAGTCTATTGTTCCATGTCCAGTTCTAACCATTGCTTCTTGACCTGCATACAGATTTCTCAGGAGGCAGATCGGGTGGTCTGGTATTCCCATCTCTTTCAGAATTTTCCAGTTTATTGTGATCCACACAGTCAAAGTCTCTAGCATAGTCAATGAAACAGAAGTTGATGTTTTTCTGGAATTATCTTGCTTTTTCTATGATTCAACAGATGTCAGCAATTTGATCTCTGGTCCTTCTGCATTTTCTAAATCAAGCTTGGACATCTGTAAGTTCTCAGTTCACATACTGTTGAAGCCTAGCTCGGAGAATTTTGAGCATTACTTTGCTAGCATGTGAGATTAGTGTAAATTGTGTGGTAGTTTGAACATCCTTTGGCATTGCCTTTTTTGGGACTGGAATGAAAATTGACCTTTTCCAGTCCTCTGACCACTGATGAGTTTTCCAAATTTATTGGCATATTGAGTGCAGCAGTTTAACAGTTTATAGTGTGAAATAACTCAGCTGGAGTTCTATCACCTTCCACTACCTTTGTTCGTAGTGATGTTTCTTAAGGCCCACTTGACTTGATTCCTGAGGTTGTGAATTGAACAACTGGTTGAATAACTGGTTCCATTTACCAAGTTCTGATACACTTACACAGAAGGTCATATGAGGACAGACATAAGTGCTTCTGTCTTGGGAATATAAATTTTAAAATGACTTTTATATATTCAAGTAGAGAGGATCAGTGAGCAATTTGATGTATCAATCTTGTTCATTTGTAAATGTAACAATTGTGTTCACCATATCCCGGATATCATTCTCAGGGCAACATACAGGAGTTCAGACACATTTGATTTAAAGATATTAAAACATAACAAAAAGCATTAAAATAACCCCATGTCCTCCAAATAATAATGTTTTCAAAAAGTTTATATAACATATAATATGAATCTCTTATGTAGAAAATTTGTTATATTCTTGTTAAAAATTAGTCATGAATATTTCTTTATTAAATATTGGTTTATGGCTTTACAGAACTTTTTCATTTCTCTGAAATATATGTAATAACACATAGATTCAATAGTGGTTTTTAGTAAGTGGTTAAGCCGTTTTGAAAAATTTCCATGAAAAAGTATTGTTACAACATCTGAGATCAGGATATACTTCATTGTCCGATTATACCTTCCTAGTATACCTCTCCTCTTTCACTCAAAACAAAATATGGGTCTGCAATGAAATTTAGTTACCTTAAGCATGTATTTACTTTCTGACATGACATTAGTTCAGAATGTTTACATTCCATACATGTTAGAAAGTGAGTCTATTAAACAAATTCACATGCTTTTATTTTTATCATGTAGTTATATATACTGGCTTCCCTGGGGGCTCAGATGGTAAAGAATCTGCCTGCAGTGCAGGAAACCTTGGTTTGATCCCTGGGTTTGGAAGATCCCTGAAGGAGGTAATGGCAACCCACTCCGGTATTCTTGCCTGGAGAATCCCCTTGGGCAGAGGTGTCTGGCTGGCTACAGTCCATGGGGTGGCAAAGAGTCAGACTCTACTGAATGACTAAGCACATAGCGCAGTTACATATAAATTGTACTTTTTCTATGGAGAAGATCAGAGAGATAAAGTAAAAAGGGGAATTCCAAGGATTGCATTATTATTTGCCTACATTACCTCCTATAAAAATTCCAACTCTAAGGGAATTACTACTTTCATATGTATATATTTATGAAAAATTCACCTAAGTTAAAATGTTAACAAGTTGTTGATTTTTACAAATTTTTAAGTGATATATTAAAGTTTTATAAGGGAAAAAAGACCACATATAGATAACTAGGACAGGATATGGCAAGTAGTGAGAATCAGAGTTGGACTGCTATTCCAATAAACATTAAAAATAATTGAAAATGACACATACAATTTGTATATAATTTGTATTAAGCCATACTAGGGTTTTGTTATCCTATTTTCCATTAAGTAGTCTTAAAATTTAGAAAATAAATATTTTAAGAAAAACATATAATTTTTAAACATCTCAAAAATCCATTATCTCTTTTCCATTCATACTTCTAAAATTTCTCCCATATTAGTGTAATAACTGCCCATATATATAATACATTTCTCTTCCAGTAGCTTCTTTAATTCATCACTCATTTTATATCAGATATTAAGATACAACTTTAAGTGGTCATATAAATTAGCTACTTATTATATTATTCATTACATATATGTGTATTATATGTAATATATTAAGCATGTATGTAATACATACAATACAATACACATATACAAAATTCCTGAGTGCCAGCAAGGCCAATTGAAAGCACCAAAGAGGGATAAAAGCAGCAGCTGTCAGAGGTTAAACTATGTAAGAATCTTCTGAAGAATTTTTTATATTACAGATTGATGGACCTTACATTTAGTTTTTGATTTAGTGCATCTGAAATGCTTCCAAAGAAGTTGTATTTCTAAAAACTTTTCAGGTGATTCTAGTGCTTTTGATCTATGGACTACACTCAGAAAACCAATGCTCTTGAATATGTGTCAAAATGTATTTATTTTAATCTGTCAAGCATTCAATTTTCCCTTGGCTAGCTTTTTATTTCAAAGAAGTTAGCAAGAATCTGCTTTTGAATGTTATGCTATAATTTACAATGCTTGATTTGTTCACTTTAAAATAGAAACAACAGAATGATGAGATTACTTAAAAGCTGAAAATATTCAGTTTAATATTTTAACACTCTTCCACGTGATGAAATATGCTATTAATGGAAAATTTTTTCTTCTTCTAACTTTACTAGGAGAAGTAAAGACTGAGATAACAATAATGCACACTGAATATGGTGAACAACTTACTTTTCTTTTTTAAAAGATTAATTTCTGAAACAATTTGAATTTTTGATGAAGCATTTTGTCTCTTTCCCTTTGAAATGTCAAGATAGTATAAACATCTGAGGTTTAGGGGAGTTTGTTGAATGAAAGATAAATGTGTGTATATTATTTTAGGTTTATCATAAATACATGACCAATTCACCAAATTGAGTTGCCTCTGTATTTATTAGACATTATGGATAGAAAAAAAAATGTTCATTGTATTTTAGTATTGTTTATGGATGTGATCCAGAGAAGGCAATGGCAACCCATTCCAGTACTCTTTGGAGAATCCCATGGCGGGAGGAGCCTGGTAGGCTGCAGTCCTTGGGGTCGCTAAGAGTCGGACACGACTGAGCGACTTCACTTTCACTTTCTACTTTCATGCATTGAAGAAGGAAGTGTCAATCCACTCCAATGTTCTTGCCTGGGGAATCCCAGGGATGGGGAAGCCTGGTGGCTGCCGTCTATAGGGTCGCACAAAGTCGGACACGAGTGAAGCGACTTAGTAGCAGCAGCAGCATGGATGTGATTCCATACCCTACTTCAATGAGAAAGAGCTAATAATTTAAAAAATAACAGTGTTAGGAAGGTATATCCATTTGCCAATCTTCTGAAAAACTTTAATATCATTAACATGACATATCATCATTACAAAAAGATAAAATAATGAAGACAAGAATATAAAGAAAAAAATGAGCAAAATTTATGGACAGGGTAGGCAAAAGAAGGAATGCACATAAATGGTCAATAAACATGTGAATATATATATTCCCACATATATTAGTTGTGAAAGAGAAATAAAACAACTGACTTTCAATGTGTAAAGTGCAATGGGAGAACATTTCCCCATCTTGCAAGTGGCCAATAATCAGAAACAGACAAAAATCTTGATTATTTCAAACTCAATTATGATAGGAAAATAATAGATTTTAAAAGGATAATATGCAAGATTGATTCCAACTACATTTTAAATGCTTCTGTGTCATTTTATTACTAGTTTAAACTTTTACAAATCTAACAGCAATGCAGACACCAGAAAATCAATATCTTTGCAATGACATTCAATAACAGATTAATCTATAAAGGCATAAACAAAACAAAAAGAACTAGAAACAACCTGAATGCCTATCATCCGAAAGATTGAATGCCATAAACTATAGATGTTATGAACCCACAGAAAATAACTCTGTATCCCATACATCTGATATATATATATAATGATACACAATATACATATATGCATATGTGCACATACATACATAAATCATGCTAGAGGGTGGGAGACAGGAAGAATGAAAGACTATTAGTTCTAATAATCCCACCTCCAATATTCTATTATTGGTTAGAATATTTTGTGTCTACTGTGTATGACTTCTAAGACTCTACACAATGAGAGCTGTTTTAGAGCTTGTATTCAAGATATTCTTTTTTGCAAGACTTATGTTCTTTTTCATGTTTATCTTATTCTGTCAGCTCATTTTTGAGTGATTTATCTTATCATGTTATTAATTTACATAGAATGAATTTCTACTTTCGTCTTTTTTATAGGCAACTAATCTTACATTACAGATATCAAATCTGGATCTTCCTCTTTACATTTTTCAGTTTCTTAAAAGATTCAGTATTTATTGATTGTTCCTCCATAATACAAATAAAAACATATCCCAATGGACTTAAATAGCTGTGGGAGATTTTTATTTTCCTCCATAGTGTATGCCATGAGTGTGCCATGCCTCAGTGAGATGTGGGTAAAGAGAACCAAGCTTGCCAATGAGCCACTCTAACAGAATGTAGATGGAACTCTAGAAACTCTGTATCATCAACCAAAATTTTCTCTAGGAATCATGAAATACAGTGTATTTGCTGCTGAACACAGTTGCATTATTTTGTCTTATTTTTTTAACTCCATTTTTTTTTTTTTGGAGAATTATGTTGTCATCAAATTGAAATTCAGTTCCATGTTGAGTTAATGTGATGAGTCCTTAATGTCCAATCTTGTCTTTCTTTATAGTAAATTATCTTTCATTTGGTACACATTTGGTGCTCCATTATATTAAAAAAAATTACTTATCTCTGGAAAACTTTCCCCTTACCTATTTGTCTTTATTGATGTGATCTCTCAAGATGTTATATATGAAATTTCTTAAAAGAGTGCATGCACTTATGGTTGTCTTTCCAGTTTTTAGCATTTTGACTGGATATTCTGTGTGTTTGTTTGAGGGTGCCAACGACACCCCAGGGCCACTTATCAGGCATTGCAGTTTGCCCTACAAGTCATGACTGTCATTCTGAAGTGCTCTTCTTTACCTGTTTAATCATACAGTACTTAGGTTAATTCTCAATATTCTAGCTCTGACTTTACTCCTCTGCCTTGCCTCTATACTCCAATTTTATATTTTTATCACTTAACCTTAGTTCAGTCTCTTTCTACAGTCTCCCTATGTCAAACGTACTGATTGTCATTGACCACAGAATCTTGGTGCCAACCCTTTATGGGTTATGTTTTGTTCAAGTTAATCCCTGCCCTGTAAGCTGGAATTGTTCAGTGGTATTGATCGTACACTCTGGGGAGATCTGTCCTGTGTCAATACATTGAGTCTTTGTTTAGTAATACCCTGAGATACAATATTTGCTAAAACACTATTTATCCAGGGGAACTTCATTTTAGTGACAAGGTTGAGAAATATATTTTTCACACTATTTTCATAACTGCTCATTTAACTTTGTAAATCTTCAAGAGATGATTTGTTGTTTATTGGATTTTAGTTACCACTACACAATTATAAACGTTGGTGGCAATGTTGAGAGCCATTGTTGATCTTACATGGAAGTCAAAGTCTTCGAGTGCTTCAATTTCACTGGAGAAGGTAAAGATTTAGAAGAGCTTTCTGGTGGGGAGATGGTATCAGAGAAAACTCACAAAACTGTTCAGTTATTGACAGCTTCTGGAGCTCCTAAAGGAGAGCAGTATCTTAAAATGGGAAAGTTTGCTAAGGGAATTGAAAAAATAAATGCTTGATTTATGAAATGAAGAAAAATATCTCTACCAAAGGAAAATGTATAAAAGTGGGAATAAAGAACAGAACAGACTTGAGAACTACTAAGTTACTCAATATATTATGAATACAATTGACCTTATTGTATTCACGTACCTTCAAAGACAGACTTAACCTAATTTTGCTATGATTTATATCTTGCAGTTTAAAATTTGTGCTACTTTTGAAGCATTTTTCAAAATAATCAAATGAGATAGTAATTGGCTATGAGTCCAGTCAACTGGACTTCAGTATGCACTTAAGAATGATTGACCTCCACCCTATAATTTCATTTCTTAACCTTTGCCAGTTAGTTCCCACACACTTACTAGAAACCAAGCCTATCTCATTTTAAATCCTTGTGCTTTAATTTTTTGCCTCCTTTTTGTGGTGTGCTCTCAGACACAAGGAGACAGGGGGTCATGCTCTGTAAGAATTTGCAATTATCATAGAGGTGGCCCTGAATCACAGTGATCTACTCATGCAGGGAGTGGTAGAATCATCTTTTTGGTGGTGATAAAAGTGCAGTGGCTGTATATTCAACTGTATGCATATGAGTTTAATCAATTCATAATGTATCTGAATTATCTTCCAAGATGAATGACTTTTTTTTTTCCTTCTGCAGAAAATGATGGCTCCAGGTAAAAAGCTTTAGTTTGGCAAAAAGTCACTTTGAAGTACTTTGGACTGCTTCCCAGATCTGCTGTGCCTCTTTTTTTGCAATATAGTGACATCAGCATTTCACATTTCAATATTTATTCTAAGGAAAAAAGTAATTTTCCATCTTAAACAATGATATCATTAAATTGGCAACATTGAGGAAATAACAGAAACTTCTGTATATACTTTATCTTCTTTTAAAATTGTGGGATGTAGAAACAAAAGAAGATGGCTTTATTAACCAAAACTAGGTTATAAAACTTATAACATAAAAAGCTTTTCTTAAGCTGGAAAATATGCATGTTCTTGCCTCTCATGTTTCAAAGGTGACTTATCATTAAATATAACAAAAGAAGTATATTTTATATTTAAGGAAAAATGCTTCACACTTAGTATTTGAAGAAATGTCTTCTGCTAAGGGTTTATATAATAAATGCTGCTCAAGGGGACAGGAAATATCACACTGTTTAATTCAAACATGTTGACACAGAAAGCTACCAAGCTTTTTCATATGAGATGTTAGATTCACTACAAGTGACTAGACTTTTAAGTTATTTTTTTATATGACTTAGCTATGTAAATGAAGCCCAGAAATGAGAATGCATTTTTAAACGTTATATATTTTAAGTCCATTTCTCGGTGGTAAATCGAGCAAGTGAAAAAAATATTTATTGCATTCAGTGTTGCTGTGGGCTCTAATAAGATACATAGAACTGATTCCTTAATAAGGAGTCAGTGATATTGATAGAAAAGAAAAAAATGTAAAAAGTAAACTAGAGTTTATGTGAATAATTCATGATGATTTTTGTTACATGATATGTACACATAGAGGACTTATAGAGGAAAGTATGAATTTTAAAGACTTATCAGAACCTGAGTTTCATCAATCATATTGACTCAAAGCCAACCATTTCTAATTAATAAGGTTTCAGCTTGAGTCACATCCCTTCAAAAAGGTCTTCCCTGACCACAAATTATTGACAGTGGCAACCTTTTTCACTTCTGAATTTCTAAAACACTTCATTATCTAATTATGTGTGCATACATATATTGATTTGGCCAAAAGTTTGTTTGGCTTTTTCCATAATATCTTACAGAAAAATCCAAGCAAACTTTTTGGCCAACCGAATACACACACACACACACACATACATGTATATGCAATTTAAATTTAATATTTTATGCTGTTATCTATGACTTTATGAGTACATTCAACTGATATTTCCAATTTTACTATAATCTTCTCACAGTAGAGAATTTTTGTATTATACCTCTTGTTTACTCATCTCTCAGTAGAGTGTTATATGTGATAAGCACTCAGTACCTGCTTTTCAAACAAATGAAATTGTAAGAGATGCAGTTTCTGGCAAGTACTCTGCCCAAAGAAACTTTAAGAGGCAGTCCTAATATACCACAGGAACTCTCCAGACATAGATTATTAGATCTATACATCTGGTAAATGGTCTTTAGATAGTCAAATAATCGGTGACATGTAAGATGGTAATCATCAGATTTTGTCTATTGATTATCTAAAACAGGAGATACAGAGAGACTCACCATCAATAGTGGGCTGTGCATGGTCTAACTCAGTCATAATGAAGAATCAGGGATAGGCTGTAATTGGGCCCAAAAGGAATTGGTTAAGAGAACCTTGCTTTTTAAAGAAAAGACAGATGTTAAAGAGCAAGAAGTCCCAGAGAAATGCCATGTTAGGCCCTGAAGGATTTCTAGAGAACAGTTTTACTTTGCAAAGGTTGGCCTCTGTTTCATTTTCTACCTAAGGGAGAAGATAGATCAGAATATTCTATGTATAATCCGAAAGAAAAAAAAAAATTCCTCAAGTTATTTTGATGAGTGCCTCTCAGATAAGTCCTTCCTATTATTTGAGAATCACTGCTGAAATACATAAAAACTAATGTTAGTTTCTAGATCTCAGTACTTAATTCACCAGAGCAGATAAATAAGGTAAAATAGCTTCTTTCCTTATTGCAAACATAGTACAAAAATTAAGGACAGGTATATCCAAATACTGTCTTTGCTTATCTTTTTAGGTTGATAAATGTTATTTTAAACCTAATTTCTATACACCAAATCAAATTCTTAAAAATATTTTTATGAATAAAAATAAAATAAATTTAAATGTACAGAATCACACACTGTTGTTATTGCCATTGGCTAGCTTCTATCTGAATAAGCAAATCATCCCATATGCTTTATATATATCTTGAAGAGCAGTTTAAATTCTGAATATTTCATATTAAAAACATAACATCCATTAACTTTCTAAGAGTTGGGAATATGTTTGCTTGTTTGTTTTTTAAGAATGTGTTCATTTTATCTGGCTTAATAGCATTCTAGCAACTGCTCAATTATTCTGTGATAGAGTCCAATGCCAAACCAGGGTATGCCTGATTCAATAACATTTAGAAAATGGATGTTAAAAGTCATTAAATGAATTGCGTATAAGAAGTTAAAATTCTTAAAAGAGTATCTGAATATGTTGAACTCTGTTTGAAATGCCATTTCCAACATTTATGTTAAAAGTAATGTTCAGTTTATTAAACTTACTCCTGGCAAGAATGTGTCAAAAGAACTATTTAAAATGATAAAATTTTCAATTTAATTCTGCAAATATTTATTGGGCAATTACAATGTGCAAACCATGGCACTAGACTCAGTTTAGAAGACAAGATGAAAAAGACAAGGTCTCTGCCTTACATTCTGTCAAGAAAATGTAAGCAGCTATGCAAGTATGTAGTTGTTATCTATGGAATTAGCTATATACATCTTTCCTGAATTGCTATTACAGCTTTCAAAGTGTAAGCCACATTTTCCCAAGCTGTGATTATCTATTGCTTCTTCAAAAAGTATATCGTAGGAATTGATTCAATAAGCTCATTTTTTTTTGTTAAAGGAAACAAATCTGTGAGAGAGTTGTAATAAAAAAGCCAACTCCTGAAGCCAGGGATTTTCATTAGAGTTTTTATGTTGTCAACATCATATTTTCCTTTTCTCGAAATCATTAGTTTTAGAAATGATAAGTCATTGTCTTAGCAGAATGGAGACAATGTAAAGAAGAATGACTACCTGAGAAGAGAATTCAAATTGGGGTGTAAGAGAACCCTTACACCCCATGGTCAACTCCTTCCTCAGACACAGCAAATAGACAGCTACATATGGGACAAATCACTCTAAAAGAACCCTGGGAACTAGCTAAACACCTGCTCTGCAAAAAAAACAAAAAGATAAAAGAACCACATCAAAATAGTAGAACAGAGACATACTCTTGGCAAAAATCTCATCCCTGATGTGGCAGCCCCCAAGCAGGAAGAATCTCAAAATTAACTAAATATACAACATGAAAATAATTGGAGTTTCTCCCTGAGAAGCAAGGGGTTTGTACCCCATACTAGGTACCACAACCATCAGGTCTTATAGCATTCAGACAATATTAAAAATGTCTAGCTTCAAAAATCAATGATGTTTGTCTTCAGGAAAAACACTGGAATGCAAAGAAAAAAGATTTTGCCTCTAAAGGACTATTGAAAACCCACTTGGCCCAGGACTCAGTACAAAAAGAAGCAATTTGTAAAGAACCTACACCATATACGAAGGAGATTTTGTGGCTAATCTTGAAGCATCTGCCAGAGGATCAGAAGTCTGCTGGGACTCTCTCAAGAAGTGGAACCCTGATCATTTTTACAGGTTTCCTTTACTTTATTGGTGCTGGTGGGAAGCATTGGTGAAATCTTACTCTAACCTGCTAACAGTGGTGGTTTAGCAGATGGAGATTGAGTACCCCTATAAACCTGCACTATTCACAGAGCTAGTTATCCCACTAGAGTTAATTATACACAGTCCACAAAGGGAAGTACTAGGTTCAGATCAGGGGAAGAAAGCAAAAATGTAATGCTTTTAGAAAATGTCAAATGTAAGTGATTATCAACTTAAAATAGACTGATGTAAATTGGTAACCAAAAGTTTGTACTAGATATACCTGAAAAAAGGATAAAGGAACAGAAATATACAACTGAAGTAGGTCATCAGACCATAAAGGAAGTGAATAAGTAAGTAGAGAGGAAGGAAAAAGCAGGGAAAAACAAACAAATAAAAACAAGAAAGTATAACATTGGTAAATATTTATGCACCTGATAGAGAAGCACCTTAAACATAAAGCAAATACTAACTTCCATAGAAGAAGAAGTTTTACAGTAATGAAATAATAGTAGGGGACTCTAATACTCTAATAGAAAGAATATCCAAATGGAAAATCAGAGAACATCAGCCTTAAATAACACACTAAATTGGATGGATTGCAGAATATTTTATTCAAAAATATCAGAATATACATTTTTTTTTCTGAAATGGACATGGAGCATTCTCCAGGAGGTATATATTGAGCAATAAAACAAGTCCAATAAACTTAAGAAAATTGAAATTATATCAATATTTTTTGACTTCAATGATACAAAAGTAGAAATCACTTATAAGGAAAAAATGGAAAAAAAATATAAACACACGTAGAGACTAAACTACATGCTACTAAAAGACAATGGGTCAATAAATAAATCAAAAGTACTTTTAAACAATGAAGATGGAAACACAATACATAATCTATGAGATAAAGCAAGAGCAGTTCTAAGAGGGAATGTCATAGAGATACAAGTCATTCTCAGGAAAGAAGAAAAATCTCAAATAAAAAACCTAAGCTTACACCCAAAGAAAGTAGAAAGAAGAATTTATTTTAAAAAAGCACAAAGCTATAAGGAAGGAAATAATAAATATCAGAGGAGATATAAATAAAATAAATTCTAAAAAGTTGATAGAAAAGAGTAATGAAACTAAAAACTGGTTCTTTGAAGGAAGAGAGTAAATTAAGAAGCCATTAGCCATGCATATACATGTGTTCCCCTTCCCATGGCAGATTCATGTCAATGTGTGGCAAAACCAACACGATAATGTAAAGAAAAATAAATAAATGAATAAATAAAAGAGAGAGAGAGAAAGAGAGGGAGAAAGAAGAAGAAGCCGTTAGCCAGGTACATCAAGAAAAAAAAAATAGTGGCCTCAATAAAGAAAATTAAATACAAGGGAGGATAATGTTAAAACTGAAACCACAGAAATGGAAGTAATCATAAGAGACTATAAAAAAATCAGTTCAGTTCAGTTCAATTGCTCAGTCATGTCCGACTCTGTGACCCCATGAATCACAGCACTCGAGGCCTCCATGTCCATCACCAACACCCGGAGTGTACACAAACTCATGTCCATTGAGTTGATGATGTCATCCAACCATCTCATCCTCTGTCGTCCCCTTCTCCTCCTGCCCCCAATACTTCCCAGCATCAGGGTCTTTTCAAATGAGTCAGCTCTTTGCATGAGGTGGCCAAAGTATTGGAGTTTCAGTTTCAACATCAGTCTGTTCAATGAACGCCCAAGACTGACCTTTAGGATGGACTCACTGGATCTTCTTGCAGGCCAAGGGACTCTCAAGAGGCTTCTCTAACACCACAGTTCAAAGCATCAATTCTTAAGCACTCAGCTTTCTTTATAGTACAACTCTCACATCCATACATGACTACTGGAAAAACCATAGCCTTGACTAGATGGACCTTGGTTGGCAAAGTGATGTCTCTGCTTTTTAATATGCTGTCTAGGTTGGTCATAACTTTCCTTCCAAGAAGTGTCTTTTAATTTCATGGCTGCAGTCACCTTCTTCAGTGATTCTGGAGCCCCAAAAATAAAGTCAACCACTGTTTCCATTGTTTTCCTATATATTTGCCATGAAGTGATGGGACCAGATGCCATGATCTTAGTTTTCTGAATGTTGAGCTTTAAGCCAACTGTTTCACTCTCCTCTTTCACTTTCATCAAGAGGCTTTTTAGTTCCTCTTTGCTTTCTGACATAAGGGTGGTGTCATCTGCATATCTGAGGTTATTGATATTTCTCCCAGAAATCTTGATGCCAGCTTGTGCTTCTTCCACCCCAGTGTTTCTCATGATGTACTCTGCATAAAAGTTAAATAAGCAGGGTGATGATATAGATCATTGATGTACCCTTTTTCCTATTTGGAACCAGTCTGTTGTTCCATGTCCAGTTCTAACTGTTCTTTCCTGACCTGTATATGGGTTTTTCAAGAGATAGGTCAGGTGGTCTGGTATTCCCATCTCTTTCAGACTTTTCCACAGTTTATTGTGATCCACACAGTCAAAGGCTTTGGCATAGTCAATAAAGCAGAAAAGATGTCTTTCTGAAACTCTCGTTTTTTTGATGATCCAGCAGATGTTGGCAATTTGATCTCTGCTTCCTCTGCCTTTTCTAAAACCAGCTTGAACATCTGGAAGTTCACGGTTCATGTATTGCTGAAGCCTGGCTTGGAGAATTTTGAGCATTACTTTACTAACATGTGAGATGAGTGCAATTATGTGGTAGTTTGAGCATTCTTTGGCATTGCCTTTCTTTGGTATTGGAATAAAAACTGATCTTTTCCCGTCCTGTGGCCATTGCTGAGTTTTTCAAATTTGCTAGCATATTGAGTGCAGCACTTTCACAGCGAGATCTTTCAGGCTTTAAAATAGCTCAACTGAAATTCCATCACCTCCACTAGCTTTGTTTGTAGTGATGCTTTCTAAGGCTCACTTGACTTCAAATTCCAGGATGTCTGGCTCTAGACAAGTGATCACACCATCCTGATTATCTATATTATGAAGATCTTTTTTGTACAGTTCTTCTATGTATTCTTGCCACCTCTTCTTAATATCTTCTGCTTCTGTTAGGTCCATACCACTTCTGTCTTTTATTGTGTGCATCTTTGCATGAAAATTTCCCATGGTAGCTCTGATTTTCTTGAAGAGATCTCTAGTCTTTTCCATTCTATTGTTTTCCTCTATTACTTTGCATTGATCGCTGAGGAAGGCTTTCATATCTCTCCTTGCTATTCTTTGGAACTCTGCATTCAAATGGAAATATCTTTCCTTTTCTCCTTTGCTTTTCACTTCTCTTCTTTTCACAGTTATTTGTAAGGCTTCCTCAGACAGCCATTTTGCTTTTTTGCATTTCTTTTCCATGGGAATCATCTTAATCCCTGTCTCCTGTACAATGTCATGAACCTCCATCCATAGTTCATCAGGCACTTTGTCCCTCAGTTATAGTCCCTTAAATCTACTTCTCACTTCCTCTGTATAATCATAAGGGACTTGATTTAGGTCATACCTGAGTGGTCTAGTGGTTTTCCCTACTTTCTTCAATTTATGTTTGAATTGACAATAAGATGTTCATGATCTGAGCCAAAGTCAGCTCCCAGTCTTGTTTTTGCTGACTGTATAGAGCTTTTTCATTTTTGGCTGCAAAGAATATAATATAAAATAAGTCTGATTTCGGTGTTGACCATTTGGTGATACCCATGTGTAGAGTCTTCTCTTGTGTTGTTGGAAGAAGATGTTTGCTATGACCAATACGTTCTCTTGGCAAAACTCTATTAGCCTTTGCCTTGCTTCATTCTGTACTCCAAGGCTTGTAGTTTTCTTTTATTGTGTTGTCTTTGCCTGGTTTTCCTATCTGGGTAATGGTGGCCTCATAGAATAAATTTGCAAGTGTTCCTTCCTCTGCAATTTTTTGAAAGAGTTTTTGAAGGGTATGCATTAATTATTCTCTAAATGTTTGATAGAATTCCTATGAAGCTATCTCATCTTGGGCTTTTGTTTTTTGGAATATTTTTTATCACAGCTTCAATTTCAGTGCTTGTAATTGAGTTGTTCATAGTTTCTCTTTCTTCCTGGTTCCGTCTTAGAAGGGTAAACATTTCTAAGAATGTGTCCGTTTCTTCCAGATTATCTATTTTATTGTCATATGGTTGTTCATAATCTCTTATAATCTTTTGTATTTCTGCATTGTCTGGTGTAACCTCTCCTTTTTCATTTCTAATTTTATTCACTTGAGTCTTCTCTCTTTTTTTCTTAAGGAGTCTGGCTAAAGGTTTGTCAATTTTGTTTATTTTCTCAAGAAATCAGCTTTTATTATTACAATCTTTACTATTGTTTCTTTCATTTCTTTTCCATTTATTTCTACTCAAATCTTTATGATTTATTTCCTTCTACCAATTTTGTGGGGGGTTTTGTTGTTGTTGTTGATGTTGTTGTTGTTGTTCTCCTTTTTCCAATTGTTTTAGGTGTAAAGTTGGGCTGTCTATTCAATGTTTTTCTTGTTTCTTGAGATAGGATTGCATTGCCATAAAATTCCCTCTTAGAGCTGCTTTTGCTGAATCCCATAGGTTTTGATTGTTGTATTTTCATTGACATTTATTTCTAGAAATTTTTTAATTTCCCTTTTGATTTCTTTAGTTACCTGTTGGTTATTTAGGAATGTTTTGTTTAATCTCCATATGTTTGTTTTTCTTACACTTTTTTATTGTAATTGATATCTAGTCTCATAGCATTGAGGTAGGAGAAGATTCTTGACATATTTTCAATTTTCTTAAATTTACTTAGATTTTATTTGTGACCCAACATGTGGTCCCTCCTGGAGAATATTCCATGTGCACTTGAGAAGAAAGTGTATTCTGCATTTGGATGGAATGTCGTGAAGACATCAATGAGATCCATCTCATCTAATGTATCATTTAAGACTTGTGTTTCCTTATTAATTTTCTGTTTTGATGATCTGTCCATTGGTGTGGGGGGGTGTTAAAGTCTCCTACTATTATCATATTATTGTCAATTTCTCCTTTTATATCTGTTAGTGTTTGTCTTACGTACTGAGGTGCTCCTATGTTGGGTGCCTAGATAATTACAATTGTTTTCTCTTACTGTTTGATTGATCCCCTGATCATTATGTAGTGTCTTTCCTTATCTCTCATAATCTTTATTTTTAAGATCTATTTTGTCTGATATGAGGATTGCTACTCCAGCTTTCTTTTGCTTCCCATTTGCATACAATGTATCTTTCCACCCTCTCGTTTACAGTCTATGTGTTCTTGAGGTCTGAAGAGGGTTTCTTGTAGACAGCATATATATGGGTCTTGTATTTCTATCCATTCAGCCAATCTGTATCTTTTTGTTGGAGCATTTAATCCATTTACTTTTAAAGCAGTTATTAATAAATATGTCCCTATTAACATTTTCTTAATTGTTTGGGGTTGATTTTGTAGATCTTTTTTCTTCTGTTGTATGTTTTGACTGTATAAGTCCCTTTAACATTTGTTGTAAAGCTGGTTTGGTGGTACTGAATTCTCTTAACTTTTGCTTGTCTGAAAATCTTTATATTACTCCATCAATTTTGAATGAGATCCTTGCCAGATACAGTAATCTTGGTTGTAGATTTTTCCCTTTCAGTACTTTAAATATATCTTGCCATTTCCTTCTGGCCTGCCAATTTCTGCTGAAATATCAACTGTTAAGTGTATGGGGTTTCCCTTGTATGCTACTTGTTGCTTCTCCCTTGCTGCTTTTAATATTCTTTCTTTGTGTTTAGTCTTTATTAGTTTGATTAGTATATGTCCTGGCATGTTTCTCTGTGGTTTACCCTGTATAGTACTCTTTGTCCTTCCTGAACTTCATTGACTATTTCCTTTTCCATGTTGGGGAAATTTTCAACTATAATCTCTTCAAAAATTTTCTCATATCCTTTCTTTTTCTCTTCTTCTTCTGGAACACCTATAATTCGAATGCTGATGCATTTGATATTGTCCCAGAGATCTCTGAAACCGTTTTCAGTTCTTTTCATTCTTTTTACTTTATTCTGCTCTTTAGCATTTATTTCCACCATTTTATCATACAGTTCATTAATTCACCCTTCTGCTTCAGATATTCAGTGGTTGATTCCTTCTAGAGAATTTTTAATTTCAGTAATTGTGTTATTTTTCTCTGTATGCTTATTCTTTACTTTTTCTATGTCTTTGTTAATTGATTCTTGCATTTTCTCCATTTTGTTTTCAAGGTTTTTAATCATCTTTACTATTATTATTCTGAATTATTTTTCAGGTAGTTTTCCTATTTCCTCTTCATTTATTTGGACTTCTGGGTTTGTAGTTTGTTCCTTCATCTGTGCAGTGTTTCTCTTCCTTTTTCTTATTTTTTCAAAAGTTATTGTGTTTGAGGTCTCCTTTTCCAAGGCTTCAAGGAAAGTTGAATTCTTTCTTTGAAGAAGGCTGAGTTCTTTCTTCCTTTTGGTTCCTGCCCTCCTGAGGTTGGTCCAGTGGTTTGTGTGAGCTTCCTATAAGATAATATTTATGCTGAGTTTTTATTTGTTTATTTTTCCTCTGATGGACAAGGATGAGTGAGGTGGTAATCCTGCCGGCTGATGATCTGGTTAGTAATTTTGTTTGTTGTTTAGATGAGGCGTCCTTCACAGGGTGCTACTAGTGGTTGGGTGATGTCAGGTCTTGTATTCAGGTGGTTTCCTTTTTGTGAGTTCTCACTATATGATACTCCCTAGAGTTAGTTCTCTGGTAGTCTAGGGTCTTGGAGTCAGTTCTCCCATTCCAAAGGCTCAGGGTTTGATCTCTGGTCAGGAACTAAGATTCCACAAGTGGTTTGTTATGGCATTAAGTGAGACTAAAATAAACATCCAAAAATGAGAAACCAAAAATGAAATCAGACAAATGGAAATTATAAAATCAGGCAACTAATAAATAAAATAATGGAATATGCACATATTGTGTATACATACAGAGCAAAGTGAAAACAATGTAACAAAAATAAAGTACAGTATACTGACCTGGCAAACAAAGGAAATCAAAAATTATATTTACTAGTTAAGGACAAAACTAACTTAAGCACAAACTGGAAAACAAAACTAAAGCAAGGTGCCAAGTGGGGCATAGAGCAATGAAAATAAAATTAACAAATATGTTGCGAGAAAAAGAAAGAAAGAAAGAAAGAATAGATACACAAAGTTAAATAGAGGTTAAAGATCTATATACATTAAAGATTAACTGCTAGGGGAAAGGTACAGTAGGAAAGGCAAACAAAGGAATAAATGTAGAAAATATAATAGGCTTTAAAAAATCAAAACTTAAAATTATATAAAAGAGAAAAGAAAAAAAATGGAAGAGGGAAAAAAGGGGGAAATAAAGGAAAACTCCACAGAACTGCAAAAGCCCACATGGACACAGAGGTTTATAATGAGAATAGAAACTGTGAGGGAATATACACATATACATATACACCCATAAACTAAATGAAAATCGTCCAACGAAAATAAAATACAATAGATTGATCCAGTGAACAAAGGAAACCAAAAATTATGTCTTCCAGAACAAAACTATTTAAAGCACAAACTGAAAAACAAAACTAAAGCAAGGTGCCAATTGGGGTTTAAAGCAGTGAAAATAAACTAACAAATATGTTGAGAGGAAAGGAGAGGAGGTAAAGAAAGAAAGTATAGATATGCAAAGTCAAATAGAGGTAGATAAAGAAGATTTGTATACATTAAAGATTAACTGCAAGGGGAAAAGAATAGTAGGGAAAGCAAACAAAGGAATAAGTGTAGGGAAAAAAATAATATTTTTTTTTAAAAAAAGGAAAATTCCACAGAACTGCAAAAGCCCAATGTAGAGGTAGACATTTATGACAATAAAAAATGTGACTGAGAAAAAAGAAAAAAAAAGCTCAAAAGCTTAATTGGATTTCTTAGTGCTAATGAAATGAACAACTACAACAGAGCGAGGGGGAAAAAAGAAAAAAAAAATACAAAATAATCTACAGGACAAGTCAAAAAATAAAACTAATAAATGATTGTTTTTTCCTTTTGAGTCACTGCTGTCAGAGTCCTTTTCCTTGCTGGAAGTCACAGTTCACCTTACATCTAGGATGCCCTCCAATACTGTGCTGATCTCTGGACCTGCTGTGGGGGCAGCTCGGATTCCACTGGAACATGAATCAGTATTCTTGCCGCCAATGTCCACAGCTATCAGAGCTAGTGTGTTTTCTTTTGTGGGAGCTCTCAATGGCCTTTTATGTATTCCATAGGCACAGAGCCTGCTTAGTTGATCATGTGGATTCAACCTGTAGCTTGTACAGCTAGTGGGAAGGTTTGGGGTCTTCTTCCTTAGCCATACTGCCCCTGGGTTTCAATTGTGGTTTTATTGCCACCTCTGCATGTGGGTCATCCACTGGGATTTGCTCCTGAGGCTGCCCTGGAAAACTTGGGTCTGCTGCAGTGAGGGCAAGGTGTGGAGGTGACGTAGCTGCTTGAGTCGCAGGGGTTCTGGCAGCATCAAGTACTCAAGGGGGTTGGCCGCTAATGCAGCAGGAAATATAGTGCTCTAGAAGGGAATGGAAACCAGTAAAGGCCAATACACTCCAGTATTCTTGCCTGGAGACACCCCATGACAGAGAAGACTGGCAGACCACAGTCCACAGGGTCACAGTGAGTCAGACACAACCAAAGTGACCCTTCATACATAGATGCAAGATTTTTTTTTCCCCTGTGGCAGCCCTGCCTTAGTGAGAGTTGAGCGTGATGGTGGCACAGCTGCTTGGCTTGCAGGGACCCTCATGGTACCAAGTGTCCAAGGACACTGATTTCCTCTGCTACAGGAGTTATGACCCTCTCCAGGAATCTTTTTACGAGTCTCTTGTAGCTGGCGATCAGAAGGCCTCCTTCACCAGTCTTTCTCTGCAGCTCTGCTGGTTCAGGCACTTAAAGGGCTTCCTTGCCTGAGCTCCTTCTCTGTTGTTCAGTGCATCAGGCATTTGATGGGCCAGCCTTTCTACTGTTCAGCTGTCAATGCTGGCCAAGTTGTGCATGGTTCTCTACATTCTTTTCTACTGGGCAGGTACTCCTGTCCACTCTCAGCTGGTGTTATGCATGCACTTCTGTGTCTGAAGGTGTATTCCTGATGTATCCTTGGAGAGAGATGTACTCCACATCCACCTACTTCTCCACCATCATGTTCTCCCTCCACCACCATCTTGTTCTCCCTGTCTATTTCTTAAAGACAGTAGTAAACGTTCCATACTAATTGACTCTTCTTTTCAGGAGAGGTTTCCATGTAGCATGCAGTTCTGTTTGATAGCATTTTGCTCACATCAGAACTTCCTTCAAAATTGAAGTTAATCTTCTCATTTTTTTTCAGCTATGTTTTATGTTGTATCCTAAATCCTTTGTTGTCTTTTCAACAGTCTTCAAACCATCTTTATCAGGTGAAGATTCCAACTCAAGAAACCACTTTTTATGCTCATTCATGAAAAAATAATTCCTCATTTACTTAAGCTTTATCATGAGATTGTGACAGTACAGTTGTGTCTTCATGCTCTATTCCTAATTCTGATTCTCCTGTTATTTGCACCGTACCTGAAGTTACTTCTTCCACTGGAACATGAATCCCTTAAAGTCATCCATGAGAGATGGAATCAAGTTTTTCCAAACTTCTGCAGATGTTGATAATGTGGCCTCCATTCATGAACTATGAATGTTTGTCATAGATTTAGAATGATGAATCTTTTCCAGAAGTTTTCCAATTGACCCTGCCCACATTCATGGAAGGAATCATATTTACAGTAGCTATAACCTTATAAAAATATATTTATTAAATGGTAAGACTTGGAAATCAAACTTAATCCTTGATCCATGGGCTGAAGAATGTTTGTTGTGTTAGAAGGCATGAAATTAACATTAATTTCATTGTACATCTCCATCAGAATTCTTAGGTGACCAGGTATATTGTCTATGAAATATTGAAATATTTTAGAAGAAATCTTTTTTTTGTTTTATTTTCCTCTGAGAAGTATTATCAAGAGAAGGCTTAAAATACCCAGTAAACTGTATTGTAAATAGGTGTGCTGTGCTGTCATCTAGACTTTGTCTTTCCATATATAGAGCACAGTCAGAATAAAATTAGCATAATCTTTAAGGACTGTAGCAGTTTTGGACCGGTGAAAAATAATTGACTTCAACTTAAAATTCTCAGCTGTGGTAGTCCCTAACAATAAAGTCAGCTTATTTTTTGAAGCTTTACAGCCAGGCATTTACTTCTCCTTGCTAATTATGAAAGCTCTAGATGGCATCATTTTCCAAGAGAAGGCTGTTTCTTCTACGTGAAAATCTGCTGTTCAGTATAGCCATCTTCATTAATTATCTTGGCTAGATCTTCTGGATAACTTCCTGAAGCTTCTCTGTTGGGAATTACTGCTTCAATTTGTACTTTTATGTTACATAGAGGACTTCTCTCCTTATATATCATAAACCGAACTCTGCTGGCTTCAAGCTTTTCTTTTGTAGCTTCCTCACCTCTCACAGAATTCAAAGAATTAGAAAGCATTAGGACTCTGCTCTGGATTCACTTAAGGGAATGTAGTGTTTGATTTGATCTTCTATCCAGACAACTAAGGGTTTCCCTGGTGACTCAACAGTAAAGAATTGGCCTGCAATGCAGGAGATGTGAGTTCAGTCACTGAGTTGGGAAAATCTTCTGGAGGAGGAAATGAAAACACACTCAAGTATTCTTGCTAGAAAAAGCTCATGGACAGAGGGGCCAGGGAGGAGGGGTACAGTCAGTGCAATTGCAAAGAATAGGGCATGATTGAACATGCATACATGTAATAGAACACTAAAAATTTCTATTTGTAATGACGTTCCTTTATTCTTACCGTTTATATGCTCCCTGGAGTAGCACTTAATTTTCTCTAAGAATGGTTCTTCTGCACTCAAAACTTGGCAGACTGTTTGGTGAAAGAGGCCTAACTTTTGGCTTTTCTCAGCTTTTGACATGTCTTCTTTGCTAAGCTTATTCACTTCTATCTTGATTTAAAATGAGAGATATGTAACTCTTCTTTCACTTGACACTTACAGGCTATTGTAGGGTTATTAACTGGCCTAATGTTAGTACTGTTGTGTTTCAGGGAATAAAGGAACCCAAGGAAAGCGAGGCAGAGGGGAAATGGTCAGTTGGTATTTCAGTCAGGACACACACAATACTTAGCTATTAATTTCCATCATCTTATATGGGCATAGTTTTTGGCACCGCCACATCCCAAGCAAATACAATAACAAGGTCAAGTTCATTAATCACAGACTACTATAATAAATATAAGAATAATGAAAAATATTAAATATTTTAAGAATTAACAAATAGTGTTGCAGAGACATGAAGTGAGCAAATGCTGCTGCAATAGGGCCCCTACTAGTTGCTTCATTCATGGTTGCCACAAGCCTTCAATTTGTAAGTAGCACAGTATATGTGGAGTAGGGTAAATTGAAACACAATAAAATGACTTTTGCTTACATATCTCATTAAAAAATATTATAGTGATATCAGCAAACGGATTCTAATATTTACAGAGAAAGACATAATAGCCAACACAGGAGAAAAATAAAGTTGTAGGATAGATACTACCCAACTTCAAGACTTACTATAAAGTTATAGTAATTGAGACATTGTGGTACTGATGAAAGAATAGACAAATAGATCACTACAGAGAAAGGTCTACATAAATACAGTCAAATGAGTTTTGATGAAGAGGTAAACACAATAAATGGAGCCTTTTCAACAAGTGGTGCTGTAACAACTAGATATCCACATGTAAAATTAAATATATATATATACCCTTCTAGAATACTTGCTGAAGCTAAATCATAGACCTAAGAGTAAAACATGAAACTATAAAACTCTTGGACTATAACATAAGAGAAAACCCAAATGACCTTTCGTTTTGTGGTGAAATTTTTTCATGTAACATGGAGGGAATGATCCATGAAAGAAAACACTGAGAAGCTACACTTCATTAAAATAAAAAATTCTGCTCTGTGAAAAACAGTGTCAAGAGAATTAAGGAGATAAGCCACAGCATGGGATAAGATATTTGCAAAAGATAAATCTGTTAAAAGTCTGTTATCAAAAATATAAAAAGAACTCTTAAAGCTAAACAATAAAAAGAAAGGCAATTCAATTAAAAAAAAAATAGGCCAAAGACCTTAACAGATACTTTAACAAAGCAATAAATACAGATGGCAATAAGGTAATAAAAATGTACTGTGTCGTGTGTCATCATGAAATGCAAATTAAAACAACAAAAAGACATCACTACACACCTCAGAATGGCCAATATCTAGAAGATTAACAACACCAAATGCTGGCAAGGATGAACTCTCTTTCAGAAACTCTCAACAGTAGAAACTCTAACTCATTGCTGGTGGGAATACAAAATGATATGGTCACTGTGGGAGATAGTTTGACGATTTCTTACAAAACTAAATGTACTACTAACATATAATCTAGCTATCATACTTTTTCCTGTTTACTCAAAGGAGTTGGTGACCTGTGTTTACACGGAAACTTGCACATGGATATTTATAATAGGGTTTCCCTGGTGGCTCAGATGGCAAAGAATCCACCTGCAACCTGGGAGACCTAGGTTCAATCCCTGGGTTGGGAAGATGCCCTGGAGGAGGCCATGGCAAACCATTCCAATATTCTTTCCTAAAGAAACCCCATGGACAGAGGAGCTTGGCAGGCTACAGTCCATGAGGTCACAAAGAATTGGACATGACTGAGTGACTAAGCACACAGCACACAGAGCAAAAGCAGAGGAATGTGTAAACAAGGTTTTTTTTTTACATCCAGATTAAGGAATATTCAGAGCTAATCACAAATGAGCTATCAGTCTGTGAAAAGTTAAATCCATTTACTAAGTCAAACATAAAAATATAAAACATTCTATAAAAGGTGAACTATGGAGTCAATGAAAAGACCAGTGGTTGCCAGGAGTTGGGGGTGAAGAGAATGATGAATAGGCAGAACACTGATTTTTTAAATGATGAAAATGCTATGAATGATACATAGTAATATATTATACATCTTATTACACATTTGTCCAAACCCATAGAATGTAAAAAACTAGCAATGAACATTAATGTAAACTCTGAACACTGGGGGACTGTGACATGTCAACCTAGTTTATCAGTGATAACAAAGGTACCATTCTGAGGGAAATGTTGATAATTAAGGAAAATATGCACGCTGAGGGGCTTCCATCATGTCTCAGTGGTAAACAAACTGCCTGCGGCGCAGGATATTCAGGTTCAATAGCTATATTGGGAGGATCCTCTGGAGGAGGGCTTTGCAATCCACTTCAGTATTTTGTCTTTTGTCCCACAGACAGAGGAACCTGGTGGGTTACAGTCCATAAGATCACAAAGAGTGAGAAATGGCAAGCCACTGAGTATGCACACACACATGCATATTGAGGGCAGAGAATACATGGGGAATCACCATGCCTTCCTCTTAATTTTGCTATGAACCTAAAATTTTTCTTAAAAAGTTAATTTTGAATTAAAAAAATCATAAGACATTGTATAGGCTGAATGGATCAAAAATAATGCTTAATTAAAAAACATATGTGTTATATATAAAAATATATATAGTACTAGTTTGCTAGGTAGCAGCTGGTTAGTGCAGAAGCACTGTGTCTGAGAGGAGCTACCCCAGGCTGGAGGTCAGGGGAAATGGCTGAGAGGAGCAATCAGCATCCAAGGAGATGCAGCTGCATGGGCGCAGGAGGGCCGAGAGAAGCTACTTCACGTTCAAGGTCAGGAGGGAGAGCCATGAGGAGAGACCCCTCATTCAAGGTAAGGAGCAGTGGCTGCACTTTGTTGGAGCAGCCATAAAGAGATATCCCAAGTCCAAGGTAACAGAAATCAAAGTAAGATGGTAGGTGTTTCAATAGGGCATCAGAAGGCAGACACACTAAAACCGTAAAAACAGAAAACTAGCCAATCTGATCACATGGACCCACAGCCTTGTCTAACTCAATGAAACTAAGTCATGCCATATGGGGCCACCCAAGACAGATGGGTTATGGTGGAGAAGTCTGACAGATTGTGGTCTGCTGGAGAAGGGAATGGCAAACCACTTCAGTATTCTTCCCTTGAGAACCCCATGAACAGTATAAAAGGGCAAAAATATGGGACACTGAAAGATGAACTCCCCAGACCAGTAGGTGCCCAATATGCTACTGGAGATCAGTGAAGAAATAACCCCAGAAATAATGAAGGGATGGATCCAAAGCAAAAACAATACCCAGTTGTGGATGTGACTGGTGATAGAAGCAAGGTACGATGCCGTAAAGAGCAATATTGCATAGGATCATGGAATGTTAGGTCCATGAATCAAGACAAATTGGAAGTGGTCAAAAAGGAGATAACAAGAGTAAATGTTGACCTTCTAGGAATCAGCGAACTGAGATGGACTGGAATGGGTGAATTTAACTCAGATGACCATTATATCTACTACTGTGGGCAGGAATTCAGTAGAAGAAATGGAATTGCCATCATGGTCAACAAAGGAGTCTGAAATTGAGTACTTGGATGCAATCTCAAAAAGAACGGAATGATCTCTGTTCATTTCCAAGGCCAACCATTCAATATCATGGTAATCCAAGCCTGTGCCCAATCAGTAACACTGAAGAAGATGAAATTGAATGGTTCTATGAAGACCTATAAGACCTTTTAGAACTAACACCCAAAATGGATGCCCTTTTCATTATAGGGGACTGGAATGCAAAAGTAGGAAGTCAAGAAACACCTGGAGTAACAGGAAAATTTGGCCTTGCAATACAGAATGAAGCAGGGCAAAGGCTGATAGAGCTTTGCCAAGAGAACGCACTGCACATAGCAAACACCCTCTTCCAATAACACAAGAGAAGACTCTACACATGGACATGACCAGATGGTCAACACCAAAATCAGATTGATTATATTCTTGGCAGCCAAAGATGAAGAAGTTCTATACAGTCAGCAAAAACAAGCCTGGGAGCTGACTGTGGCTCAGATCATAAACTCCTTATTGCCAAATTCAGATCGAAATTGAAGAAAGTAGGGAAAACAACTAGACCATTCAGGTATGACCTAAATCAAATCCCTTAGGATTATACAGTGAAAGTGAGAAATAGATTTAAGGGATTAGATCTGATGGACAGAGTGCCTGAAGAACTGTGGACTGTGGACAGAGGTTCCTGACATTGTGCAAGAGACGGGGATTAAGAATATCCCCATGGAAAACAAATGCAAAAAAGCAAAATGGTTATCTGAAGAGGCTTTACAAATAGCTGTGAAAAGAAGAGAAGCAAAAAGCAAGGTGAAAGGAAAGATATTTCCACCTGAATGCAGAGTTCCAAAGAATACCAAGGCAAGATAAGAAAGTTTTCCTCAGGGATCAATGCAAAGAAATAGAGGAAAACAACAGAATGGGAAAGACTAGAGATCTCTCAAGAAAATTAGAGATACCAAGGGAACATTTCATGCAAAGATGGGCTTGACAAAGGACAAAAATGGTATCGACCTAACAGAAGCAAAAGATATTAAGAAGAGGTGGCAAGAATACATAGAAGAACTGTACAAAAAATATCTTCATGATCCAGATAATCACGTTGGTGTGATCAGTCATCTAGAGCCAGACATCCCGGAATGGGAAGTCAAGTGGGCCTTAGAAAGCATCACTACAAACAAAACTAGCGGAGGTGATGGAATTCCACTTGAACAATTTCAAATCCTGAAAGTTGATGCTTTGAAAGTGCTGCACTCAATATGTCAGCAAGTTTGGAAAACTCAGCAATGGCCACAGGACTGGAAAAGTTCAGTTTTCAAGAAAGGCAGTGCCAAAGCATGCTCGAACTACCGCACAATTGCACTCATCCCACACACTAGTAAAATGATGCTCAGAATTCTCCAAGCCAGGCTTCAGCAATACATGAACCATGAACTTCCATATGTTCAAGCTGGTTTTAGAAAAGGCAGAGGAATCTGAGATCAAATTGTGTACATCTTCAGGATCATCGAAAAATCTAGAGAGTTCCAGAAAATAATGTCTATTTCTACTTTATTGACTATGCCAAAGCCTTTGACTACGTGGATCACAATAAACTGTGGTAAATTCTAAAAGGGATGGGACTACCAGATCATCTGACATGTCTCTTGAGAAACCTGTATGCAGGTCAGGAAGCAACAGTTAGAATTAGACATGGATCAACAGACTGGTTCCAGATAGGAAAAGGAGTACATCAAGGCTGTATATTGTCACCCAGCTTATTTAACTTATATGCAGAGTACATCATGAGAAATGCTGGGGTGGAAGAAGCACAAGCTGAAATCAAGATTGCTGGGAGTAATATCAATAACCTCAGATATGCAGATGACACCACCCTTATGTCAGAAAGTGAAGAGGAACTAAAAAGCTTCTTGATGAAAGTGAAAGAGGAGAGTGAAAAAGTTGGCTTAAAGCTCAACATTCAGAAAACTTAAATCATGGCATCTGGTCCAATCACTTCATGGGAAATAGATGGGGAAACAGTGGAAACAGTGTCAAACTTTATTTTGGGGGCTCCAAAATCACTTCAGATGGTGACTGTAACCATGAAATTAAAGGTTACTTACTTCTTAAAAGGAAGGTTATTTCCAACCTAGATAACATATTGAAAAACAGAGACATTACTTTGCCAACAAAGGTCCATCTAATCAAGGCTATGGCTTTTCCAGTAGTCATGTATGGATGTGAGAGTTGGATGGTGAAGAAAGCTGAGTGCGAAGAACTGATGCTTTTGAATTGTGGTTTTGGAGAAGATTCATGAGAGCCCCTTGTACTGCAAGGAGATCCAATCAGTCCATTCTAAATCAGATCAGTCCTGGGTGTTCCTTGGAAGGACTGATGTTGATACTGAAACTCGAAATACTTTGGCCACCTCTTGTGAAGATTTGACTCTTTGGAAAAGACCGTAATGCTGGGAAGGATTGGGGATGGTAGGAGAAGTGGACGACAGAGGATGAGATGGCTGGACGGCATCACCGCCTCGATGGACATGGGTTTGGGTAAACTCCGGGAGTTGGTGATGGACAGGGAGGCCTGGCGTGCTGAGATTCATGGGTTGGCAAAGAATCGGACACGACTGACCGACTTAACTGAACTGAACTAGTTTTCAAGGACTGCTGCAAAATTATACCACTGACTGGGTGGTCTGAAAAATTTTTTCTCAAGATACTGGAGACTCAAAATCAGAAATAAAGTTATTATCAGGGATGCTTCCTCCTGTTATCTCATCTCTTGGTTTATATATTGCCTTTTGTTTCCCTTAAGGTCTTTTCTGTATAAGGGTTTCCTGGTCCTATTGTCCTTGTTTTGTTAGAGGATAATTCATATTGGATTGAGACTCACTCTAACAAACTCTGGGGCTTCCCAGGTGGTGTTTGTGGTAAAAAACAAAACAAACAAATAAAACCCCACCTGCCAATGCCCAAGACATAAAATATTTAAGAGATGCAAGTTTAATCCTTCGGTATGAAAGATCCCGTGAAGAAAGGCATGGAAAGCCACTCCAGTGTTCTTGTCTATAGAATCTCATGAACTGAGAAGCCTGGTGAGTTACAGTTCATAGGGTCTCAAAGAGGTGAACATGACTGAAGAAAATTAGTATGCATGCACTAATAAATTCTTTCTAACTAAACTACCATATTAAAGACTCTACCTTCAGGTAAGTTACATTCTGATACTGACACTTATTATTTCAATGTAAGAATTTGGTAAGAGGAATACAAATAAGCCCATAATGCATGCATGCATGTGTGTGTATATGTGTATAACATATATATGTATATGTACATATATACACATATACATATGGTCACATATAGTAACTAGTATCATTCTGGAAAATGGTGTATATATGTGTGTGCGTGTGTGTGTGTGTGTGTGTGTGTGTGTGTGTGTGTGTATGTATATATCAGTCAGTTCAGTCACTCATTGTGTCTGATTCTTTGTGATCCTATGGACTGCAGCATGCCAGACTTCCCTGTCCATCACCAATTCCCAGAGTCTTATCAAACTCATGTTCTTTGAGTCAGTGATGCCATCCAATCATCTCATCATCTGTTGTCCCCTTCTCTTCCCTCTTTCAGTCTTTCCCAGCATCAGGGTCTTTTCCAATGAGTCAGCTCTTTGCATCAGGTGGCCAAAATGTTGGAGTTTCAGCATAAACATCAGCTCTTCCAATGAATATTCAGGACTGATCTCCTTTAGGATGGATTGGTTGGATCTCCTTGCAGTCAAGGGACTCTCAAGAGTCTTCTCCAACACCACAATTCAAAAGCATCAATTCTTTGATGCTCAGTTTTCTTTATAGTCCAACTCTCACATCCATACATAACTACTGGGAAAACTATAGCTTTGACTAGACAGATCTTAGCTGGTAAAGTAATGTCTCTGTTTTTAATATTCTATCTAGGTCGACCATAGTTTTTCTTCCAAGGAGCAAACATCTTTCAATTTCACCATAGTTTTGACTAGATGGACCTTTGTTAGCAAAACAATGTCTCTCCTTTGTTTTTAAAGGTTTCAAGTTCAATAGTCACACTCTCTCCAAATACAGTCAGTCAGTCAGTTCAGTCATTCAGTCGTGTCCGACTCTTTGCTACCCCATGCATCACAGCATGCCAGGCCTCCCTATCCATCACCATCTCCCAGAGTGTACTCAAACCCATGTCCATTGAGTCAGTGATGACATCCGGCCATCTCATCCTATGTCATCCACTTCTCTTCCTGCCCCCAATTCTTCCCAGCATCAGGTTTTTTTCCAATGAGTCAAATCTTCACAAGAGGTGGCCCATGTATTGGAGTTTCATCTTCAACATCCGTCCTTCCAATGAACACCCAGGACTGATCTCCTTTAGGATGGACTCGTTGGATCTTCTTGCAGTCTAAGGGACTCTCAAGAGTCTTCTCCAACATCAGCTCACAGCTTTCTTTACCATATAACTTTCACATCCATACATGAGTATTGGAAAAACCATAGCCTTGACTAGACGGACCTTTGTTGGCAAAGTAATGTCTTTGCTTTTCAATATGCTATCTAGGTTGGTCATAACTTTCCTTCCAAGGAGTAAGCACCTTTTAATTTCATGGCTGCAATCACCATCTGCAGTGACTTTGGAGCCCAAAGAAATAAAGTCTCTTACTGCTTCCATTGTTTCCCATCTATTTGGCATGAAGTGATGGGACCAGATGCCATGATCTTAGTTTTCTGAATGTTCAATAATAAACCACCTTTTTCTGTTTCCTCTTTCACTCTCATCAAGAGGTTATTTAGTTCCTCTTGGCTTTCTGCAATAAGGGTGGTGTCAACTGCATATTTGAGATTATTGATATTTCTGCTGGCAGTCTTGATTCCAGCTTGTGCTTCATCCAGCCTGGCATTTCACATGATGTACTCTGTACATAGTCGTTAAGTCCTGCTGGGCTCTTGGGACCCCATGGACTGTAGCCTCTTCTGTCCATGAGATTCTCCAGGCAAGAATACTGGAGTGGGTAGCCCTTTCCTTCTCCAGGGGATCTTCCTGATCCAAGGATTGAAACTGGATCTCCTGCAGGCAATATTCCCCTGTGGCTCAGCTGGAAAAGATTTTGCCTCCAATGAAGAAGATACTTGGGTTCAACCCCTGGGTCAGGAAGATCCCCTGGAGGAAGAAATGACAACCCATTCCAGTATTCTTGCCTAGGAAATCCCATGGACAATGGAGCCTGTTGAGCTATAGTCCATGAAGTCACAAAGAGTCAGACAAGACTGAGTGACTCATATATATATATATATATATATATATATATATATATAAATTTATATATATATAAATACACACACACATGGGCTTCCCTTGTGGCTCAGCTGGTAAAGAATTTGTCTGCAGTGTAGAAGACCTAGGCGTGATCTCTGCATTGGGAAGATCCCCTGGAGAAGGGAAGGGCTACCCACTCCAGTATTTTGGCCTAAAGAATCCCATGGACTGTATGGATTCACAAAGAGTCAGACATGACTGAGTGACTTTCGCTTACTTATTTATATACACACATATATTATGAATATATGTATATATGTTTATGTATGCATATACATGCACATATAGTATGTTTACATATATATATACATTATGTCTTTTATTTTATTTTATTTTTATTGTTTTTGCCATACATTGTCATGATATCACCATGGGTTTACATATGCTTCCCCTCCAGAACCCCCCTCCCTCCTCCCTCCCCCTCGGGAAATCTCGCTGCACCAGTTCCGAGCATCAATCCTGGGCTGGCGATTGATTAGACACATGACAATTAACATGCTTCAATGCCCTTCTCCCATATCATCCCACCCTTACCCTCATCCACAAAGTCCATGAGTCTATTCTATACATCTGCGTTCCTTTTGCTGTCTCGCATGTTGGGTTCTCGTTACCATTTTTCTAAATTTCATATATATGCGTTAATATACTGTATTGTTGTTTTTGCTTCTGGCTTACTTCACTCTGGATAATGGGCTCCAGTTTTGTCCATCTGAGTAGAATTGCTTCAAATGAATTTTTTTTTTTACTGCTGAGTAATATTCCATTGTGTATATGTACCACAGCTTTCTTTGTTTTTTTTTATGAACTGTTTTATATTTTTTTTTCTTTACCTTTATTTTTTTTATTGTTTTTGCCATACATTGTCATGATATCACCATGGGTTTACATATGCTTTCCCTCCGGAAACCCCCTCCCTCTTCCCTCCCCCCAGGGAAATCTCGCTGTACCAGCCCCGAGCATCAATCCTGGGCTGGCGATTGATTAGACACATGACAATTAACATGCTTCAATGCCCTTCTCCCATATCATCCCACCCTTACCCTCATCCACAAAGTCCATGAGTCTATTCTATACATCTGCGTTCCTCTTGCTATCTCGCATGTTGTGTTCTCGTTACCGTCTTTCTAAATTCCATATATATGCATTAATATACTGTATTGTTGTTTTTGCTTCTGGCTTACTTCACTCTGGATAATGGGCTCCAGTTTCGTCCATCTGAGTAGAACTGATTCAAATGAATTTTTCCTTAATGCTGAGTAATATGACATTGTGTATATGTACCACAGCTTTCTTATCCATTTGTCAGTTGATGGGCATCTAGGTTGCTTCCATGTCTTGGCTATTGTAAACAATGCAGCGATGAACATTGGGGTACACGTGGCTCTTTCAATTCTGGTTTCCTCGGTGTATATGCCCAGCAGTGGGATTGCTGGGTCATATGGCAGGTCTATTTGCAGCTTTTTAAGGAACCTCCACACTGTTTTCCAAAGTGGCTGTACTAGTTTGCATTCCCACCAACAGTGTAAGAGGGTTCCCTTTTCTCCACATCCTTTCCAGCATTTATTGCTTGTAGACTTTTGGATGGCAGCCATTCTGACTGGTGAAAAGTGGTACCTCATT
>ML662442.1:6720607-6746999 GCA_007570785.1 Antilocapra americana
GGCTTCTCCCCTCCCCCGGCCCAGCCGCTCGGTTTTCTCGGCGTGCAGCTGAGCACGCCTTCTAAGGTGTGTACAGCACCGATCCCTCCAGAATCCCCAGAAGTCTTGGTTAGCCTCCCCGGGGCTGGGTTATGCCCACTGCTCTCCGGCGGGGGCTGGGCCGGTCCGCCTCCCACAGCTGCCCAGCTCCACCCGGCCGGCTGCCTCTCTGTTGACTCCTCACCGCCTTTTGTTTTGTGGATGGGCCTGGGGGGGGGGGTGCTTTTCCTGGGAGGTTAGGTCCCTCGGGCTGCTCCGTTCCCTGAGCGGGTGGCCCGCCCCTCCCTGAGCAGGAGCAGTCTGCTTAGGCTAGTGGGGGGTGGGGCGCCCGTGCTGCCGCTCAGCTGTGCTTTGTAGCCAGAGACTTACCTTGCAGGGCTTAACTATTAATCTGCTTTTACTCCCAGTTATATTGCTCTCCAAGATTCACAGCAGATCCGTCCAAGAGAATGCTCCCTGGTATTCGGAGACCTTTCTCCTCTTTTTTTTCCTCTTTATTCCAGACTCCCCTTCCGGGATGGAACCCGTCCCCAGCTCTTTGTCTCTCCCTTTACTTTTTTTTTTTCTTTCTTTTGTCCTACCTCCTCACGTCGGCAATGGGTCGCCCCTCCAGATGCCCGTTGTCCTCTGCCAGCATTCAGTTCCTGTTTTTTGGAGTTTGCTCGGCCTTTAAAAGTTCTTTTGGTATATTTATTGGGGAGAGAGTGTTCTCCCCGTCCTATCCCTCCGCCATCTTAGTTCCCTCCACATTATGTCTTTTAGCTGGTAGATTAGTTAGTGCTTTTACCTTAAGACATCTTTATCCCTAACACAAAAATTACTTCTAATATTTAAAATATTCCTTCATTTCTCCATTGAGGTGGAAAAGACAGTTCTTTTAGTTGGTGTCAAAAATCAAAGGCAAATGTTTTTGCTTATGGGATACACGTAAATGTGATATATAGATCAAGATTTCCTTAGATATAACTGTTTTATGAAATCATGATCCAATTAAATTTAAATTCTAGCACATATTCTTAGGGTATGCATTATGATTTATTGAACTAATGTTTATTACAACAGAGCAAGGATAGTTCAATTTAGGAAAGATATCAATATGTGTTTTTTAAATAAACAAATTAATGTTTATAAAATGGTATGATTGTTAGGATGCTAACAAGTCATACAAAAATTCTAGTAGTCATTTATAATTTCAATTTTAATTTTAATTGGGAAAGAAATAAATGAAAACTAAATATGATCAAATTAATCAGCCCACCCAAAATCCATCTAGTAACTGAACAAATAAAAATGAATAAAGAAGCAATGATTAAAACAATAAAAGCTAAATGTGTGCCTATTATTTTGGCCAATATTTAGCTATGTTCTGGAAGTATGCTGATATTTAGAGAAACAATGATAATTCAGATACTTTTAATAAACCTTATAGAAGGTGGTCCCCACATGAATGGAAAAAACTTCAGATGTCAGGTAATCACTGTGACACCTCAGTTTTGTGTCACAGTAGCAAATTACCACAGGGAAATCACACATTACAAAATATAAATGTTTTATTGTATGATAGTACCAACAAATAAAAATAATTTTAAAACCCCATTATAGTAGTGGAAATTATATAAAATGGGAAAACTTAAGCAGAAAATGTAAAAGACCTCTACATAAAAAGAAAAAATTATTAAAGTAACTAAGGATCATTGAATGATATAGAAAAGGATTGCGTTTTCCTGAATTTAATGATGTAATACAAAAATATAAATCACTTTTTACTAATATTGAAATTTACTAAAATTATAGTCATAACTCACAAATGGTTTCTTGGAATTGGTAAAAAGTGGATTCATAAATTTAAAAGGAATATATTTCTGAGAATTTTCAATTGATTTTTGAAATATTAGCAAAATTTAAAATAATGTTAGCATAATGAAATAAATTACCATTATAAAGTCATGTATTCCTAAACACATTTTACGTACATAATTGTGCATATCTTTGAATTTCCCCCCAGAACTTCATCAATTATGAATAAATCAGTTAGTCATCATTTCCAACTTGTTTTTGCAGTTGTGATTGGAATCAATTATATAGATTCTTCCTATTTTTTCTGTTTAATCTCTTTTTGTTTTAAACATGAAATTGAAAATTTAAGAAGAATTTATATGACTGTTTTTAGTGAAGGCCCAATAAAGGAAGGCTAGAAATATAAAAGCCATAAAAGAATATATTAATCAATTTTTTCAGTGTGGAAGAAGACCAAGCCAAAATCAGTAGATAAATTATGGTAAAGACTAAAATCTATGATATATACTTGAGCAAAAGTAAATATCCTTGTACAAAAAGATCTCCATGGAAAAATTATTGACTGAAAATGTAGGAAAAAGTTAAAAGGGCAAGTGTTAGAAACAATGAAAAATGGCAAAAAACAAAAATGTAAATATTGTCTCATTTATGGTTTGAAAAGTATTTTGTTTTAAAACAACAATACAGTATACTAATGCATATATATGGAATTTAGAAAGATGATAACAATAACCCTGTATGTGAGATAGCAAAAGAGATGCAGATCTATAGAACAGTCTTTTAGACTCTATGGGAGAGGGCAAGGGTGGGATGATATGGGAGAATGGCATTGAAACATGTAAATCATATGTGAAATCAGTCGCCAGTCCAGGTTTGATGCATGATACAGAGTGTTCAGGGCTGGTGCACCAGGATGACCCAGAGGGATGGAATCAGGAGGGAGGTGAGAGGGGGGTTCTGGAAGGGGAACACAAATATACCCATGGTGGATTCATGTCAATGCATGGCAAAACCAACACCATAATGTAAAGGAAAAAATAAATAAATACATTTAAAAAATAAAATAATTTCACTTTAACCATACTTTATCTTTTATAAAACAATGTAATAAAGGAAAACCTGCAAATGATTTTTATTACTATAAAAATAACTATACAATTTGGATATTTGTAGGATTAATTTTTTAAAAAATCAGTCATTGTAGTAGGTTAATATACAAATTTGATTAATAATTCAATTTTCTCTGACTAGTTCAATGCAAATATATGTAAGCCCTTTGTAGCAACCATAGTTTTCAATGGAAGAATTGCTTTGCATATTGGATTATAATAACCCATTGCAATTAAGTCCACAGGAGGATATTTGCTAGTGATCTCAATTCTTGATGAAATGTATCTAGTTAAATTAAAATGGAACTTTTATCCCAATTGGGTAATCTGATAGAGTACCTGAAGAGCTACGATGGAGGTTTGTAGCATTGTACAAGAGGTGATGATGAAAACCATCCCCAAGAAAATGAAATGCAAAAAAGCAAAATTGTTGCCTGAGGGGGGTCTTACAAATAGTTGAGAAAAGAAGAGAATAAAAAGGCAAAAGAATCAAAGAGGGATATGCCATCTGAATACATTGATACAAAGTATAGCAAGGAGAAATAAGAAAGCCTTAAGTGAACAGTGAAAAGAAAGGGAAAACAATACAGTGGGAAAGACTAACGATCTCTTCAAAGAAACAATAATACCAATGGAACATTTCACTCAAAAATGAGCACCATAAAGGACAAACATGGTGTGGAACTAACAAAAGCAGAAGATATTAAAGAAGAGGTGACAAGAATATACAGAAGATCTATACGAAAAATGTCTTCATGACCTAAACAACCATGATGGTGTAATCACTCACCTAGAGCCAGACATCCTGGCTCTAAAAACACCCAAATGGGCCTTAGGAAACATGAAAAACAAAGCTAGTGGAGATGATGAAATTCCAGTTGAGATAGTTCAAATCCTAAAAGATGATGCTGTTAGAGTGCCACAGAAAAATTGGAAAACTGAGCACTGGCCACAGGACTGGGAAAGGCCAGTTTTCATTCCAATCGCAAAGAAGGGCAATGCCAAAGAATGTTCAAACTACCACACAGTTGCTCCCACTTCACATGCTAGCAAGGTAATACTCAAAATCATTCAAGCTAGGCTTCAGTAATACGTGAGCTGAGAAATTCCATATGTACAAGCTGGTTTTAGAAAAGGCAAGGGAACCAGAGACCAAATTCTTGACAATTGTTGGATAACAGAGAAAGGAAAAATTTCCAAAAACCATCTAATTCTGTTTCCTTGATTTTTCTAAAGCCTTTCACTGTGTGGATCACAATAAACTGTGGAAAATTCTCAAAGAAACAGAAATACCAAACCTCCTTACCTTCCTCCTAAGAAACCTGTATGTAGATCAAGAAGCAACAGCTAAAACTGGACATGGAGCAACAGACTGATTCCAAGTTGGGAAAGGAGTACTTCAAGGCTGTAAATAGTCACCCTGCTTATTTAACTTATATACAGAGTACATCATGTGAAATGCTGCTCAGGATGAATCACAAGTTGGAATATCAAGAATCTCAGATATGTTGATGATACCATCCTAATGGCAGAAAGTGAAGCAGAAATGAAGAGCCCTTTGATGAAGGTGAAAGAGAAGAATGAAAAAGGTGGCTTAAAACTCAACTTTCAGAAAACTAAGATCATGGCATCCAGTCCCATAACTTTATGGCAAATAGATGGGGAAATAATGGAAACAGTGACAGACTTTATTTTCTTGGGCTCAAAGATCACAGTGGATGTTGACTGAAGCCATGGAATTAAAAGACCCTTACTCCTTGGAAGAAAAGCTGTGACAAACCCAGACAGCATATTAGAAAGTAAAAACATTACTTTGCTGACAAAGAGCCCTATAATAAAAGCTATGGTTTTTCCAGTTGTCATGTATAGATATATGAAAGTTGAACCATAAAGAAGGCCAAGCAATGAAGAAGTCATGCTTTCGAACTGTGGTGTTGGAGAAGACTCTTGAGAGTCCCTTGTATAACAAGGAGATCAAACCTGTCAACCCTGAAGGAAATCAACCGTGAATATTCACTAGAAGTACTGATGCTGAAGCTAAAGCTCCAATAATTTGGCCATCTGATATGAAGAGCCAACTCATTGGAAAAGACACTGGCACTAAGATTGAGGGCAGGAGGAGAAAGGGGTAACAGAGGCTGAGATGGTTGGGTGGCATCATCGACTCAACGGACATGAGTTTGGCAAACTCTGGTTGATAGTGTCAGACAGGGAAGCTTGGCATGCTTCAGGCCGTGGGGTTGCAGAGAGTTGGATACCATTGAGTGACTGAATGAGGACAGCAACCCAATTTGGCCACTGTGCTTATACTGCTAGTGCAATGAATCTGTTTAAAATTTTTCCAATGTAAGTTTTGATAAAGTCTTTACAGTAAAATATCTCAGTAAAATTTGATTATTACTCAAAGCTGCATATATTTTCAATCATATTTTCAGCCAAGGATGAATTAAACTTTTTGGCACATATTTTTGTATTCTCATGTAAAAAGTTTTCCCATAATTAACTATTCAAATATCTTAAAGGAAATTAACATCTAATGTTGTGAAAACTGATATATATAGTAATATTCATATTTTGGGGGGAGCTTGGTATTTACTATAACATTTTGGGACTATTGTGTACAATATTAAATATATTTTAAAAGTTATTATATATGACTGAAAAATTTCAATTTTTGTCTTCTCTTATACAAACAAATGCATCAAGACATAGAATATATTTAATAATATTTATTTTAAAAGTGTCTGCATTATTTAAACAAACCTAGGGAAATGTCTGTTTTAGGAAACAGTTCCATCAATTATGAACTCTCCATGCTATGAGATACCTCCAGCTACAATATTTTTAAAAGAAAACTATTGATTAATTGAATTTATAGTCATTAAAAATACTTGATTTGAGTTAAATATATATTGAAGAAACAGTGGTGTAAATATTCCTATATAGTATTGTTATATTTTTGAAAAAATATACAAATAAATTAAAACCCAGAATAAATATAATAAACTTAAAAATTTAATGTTGTAAGATCACAGAGAATACTAGAAATATATATTTATTTTAATAATAATTGGCTGCCATGATTATAGTAAATGAGTGGTAATTAACTTTGTCAATATACTTTTCTATTGGTTAATTTATTAAAAATTATGTTATTTATGTGAAAATGCATGCAAGGTCAAATATCTAAAGAATTTATTTTTATAATTATATCTCAATTATGAGGGGAAAATTATAAATTCAAATTTCAATAAACTATAAACACACAAAAATTTATGCACAAACTATTGGTTCTTCTTTTATAATTAATTAGATTTTCCATTAGCATTTGATCTTTCAGTATTGGCTCTTGTATGCTAATTTCATGAATTGGAATGTAGAACAAAAACTCATTTTTGCATTATATTTGCAATGCAATTATTTCATTCAGGCATCTTTTTTTGTATAATTTTCTATGGCATAAGCTGATGCTGATATTTATTTTTGAAGTTCACTTATGATTTTCGAAGAAGCTTGAACTGTTATTTCGATTTTTACCCAAGCTGCAAATGAAAGTTATATAAACATAACTTCAACTTGCTGAATTATCTGGTCAAAACCATGCGCTATTTTGATGTATGCAATTATTTTAACTTGGTAAATTTCTGAATGTCTCCATACATGCATCTCTAGGCCTTTAGTCAAGAATGAATGCTAGTTTTCAAGCAATTTAAAAAATTGTTTTCTGATTAAATACTCTACATATAATTTATTACTGTTTAATGTTTGTTTTCTATAAAATTCATCAAGATAGACACCATCTTTACAAAACACATACCTCACATAAAGAGTGTTTAAAAAAAAACAAAAGTAAGTTTTGTGTATGTATATGTGTACATACTTTTGCTTATGTATGTATTTACACTTATATATGTGTATATATGTATTAATTGCATAAGATCTTTTACATAACACCGTCATTTCTTATACTTCAGTGCTATGCTGCCTTCTCTTCTCAGAGAGACATTTTTACTAATTATGCGATATGATCTTAATAGACATCATGTCTTGATTTTACCCTAAAATCTGTCTTCCTTTATATATTTCTATAGTGTGCATAAGAGATGACCATGAAGCTGTCATTTGGATATTGTTCCTTGGGTGTCCCACAGGCATTTCAACCTCAATATATTTAAAATCAAAACAATATCTTTTTTCTAACAACAGGGTTTCAGTTGCGAACTCCACGTGACTTTTCCCAAAAACACAAGTCCAAAAGAACTATGGCCCTTATGTAGAACAATATTATAAACAATTTTAGATATTTGCTTTGAGTAAAAATGTGCATAATTTTTAATTCAATAATAAAATATATATTTTACTCAGTATTATATTATTCTTCTGTTCCATACTACCTCATGTAGTTGCCTATTCATTCGAGTATTTTCATGGTCATTTTTGTTCAGTCACTCAGTCATGTCCAACTCTTTGCAACCCTATAGACTGCAGCACGCCAGGCTTCCCTGTACATCACCAACTCCCAGAGTTTACTCAGGCTCATGTCCAGTCAGTGATGCCATTCAACTATCTAATCCTCTGTTGTCCCCTTCTCCTCCTGCCTTCAATCTTTCCCAGCATCAGGGTCTTTTCCAATGAGTTGGTTCTTCTCATCAGGTGAATAGTTTCAGAACTTCAGCTTCAGCATCATTCCTTCCAATGAATATTCAGGGCTTGATAATGAAGGGCTAAAAGCAATTTTTGTTTTAGACTAGGAATCAGCAATGACCCACTTGGTAAATCTTGCTAGCAGATCATTTTGCATAGTCTATGAACTAAGAATTATTTTCACAAATTTGTACCATTTTAAAGACAAAAATAAAAGCAAAGTGAAACAACTGATGAACAGGCAACAGAAATACATATGGCATGCAAAGCCTAAAATATTTATTATAAACAGACCCTTCAAAAAAATTCCTAAAGTGATTCTGCAACTGATTGTAAATCTACCATATTCCATGCTCAATTACTTTTCAAAAGTTTAACCTCACGCAGAAAATAATTTCCACACAATTAACATAAAATTTATTAAGGTTTTATTTTTTTTTTTGAGTGATAACTATGTTGCAAATTTTAAAAAGCAAAAATCTGTCATCTGAATCAGTATGATGTCAGCTTGTGACCATGGGTGAGTAACTAATCTGGTCTGAACTTCACTTTTCTCATCTGTAACATGCGATAAAAGTGCTAGGTGGTAGGCTGAAGTTCATTGTAATAATGTAGGCTATTGATCCAGTATAGCGACTTAGCAGTAATAAGTATCCCATTGATGCCAGTTTTACATTCCTATTTCCATTGACTCAATTATATGTTTATTTGAATTACAGAGATATAATATAAGTATAAAAATTAGAGCTCTAGCAACAGGGGTGAACATAGGGACATCTATCTTAAAATGCAAAAAATAAAAAAAAGATATAAAAATTCTTGCACATGACAACATATAATTATATTTACTATAGTAAACTTTTAGAGTTTACCATAGTAAGCTTTTAGAGCTAATTGCATGATTAGTGTTCAGTGATTAATTTATATGGATAGACTACAGTACATTGAAATACTTCTGGCTAATTAATCCAGATGCAGGAGGGACATAAAGTTACTTATAGACTTAGTTACACTTAGAATGGAGAAAATTTCTATATGAAATAGAAAGCAAGAAATTTAAAGTGTTTTTATTTTCCCAAAATAGAAAAATCATGGCTTACAAGTGAAGGAAAAATTATAATGATAACTCAGATATGTTTTTAGCTAATATTTATTAAGAGCTAACATAGTTCAAGGAATTCTGCTAAGTATTTTAAAACATTTTTCTTTTAGTCGATGCTAACTGTATATTGGATAATATTTAATGACAATAATTGCTCATAATTATTAAATACTTATGTCTTAGTCTCATGCCATACAGAATACTTTTCATGCATTGCTGCATTTAATCATCAGAAATCCTTTGTATTAAGTGTTATTACCCTCATTTCAAAGATGAGAGAACTGAAGCTTAACAAATATAAGTGGTTTGCCCCAAATCTCACAGTTGTTTAACTGACTGAATCAGACTTCAAACCAAAGCAATATGACCACAGTGAATGTCAAACCATTGTTGAACTGGTGCAACATATCATCAGTAAATTTGAATTTGCTATTAAAGCTCATCACTAATTTTAGAAGCTCAACTGATTTTAATGGTGTAGACATGGGATATGAGGAAATTTAAGGGAGACAAAATAAAAGATACGCAACATTTAAAATCATTTTAGGCCTCCTGAGAAGACTAAAGCAATTCAGAATACAAAGTCATAAAAGAGGCTTTTGTTGTTTGCTTTTTCTTTTTTTTAATTAAGGTAATTGACATATAACATCATGCAAGTTTAAGGTGTATAATATGTTAATGTGATGCATTTATATATTGCAATATGATAACCACCATAGGTCACTTAATACTTCTCATCATTTCACATAATTATCATTTCTATTTTGCAATGGGAACAATTGAGATCTAGTTTTTTGTTTGTTTTATTTGCCACATGCTTTGTGGCATGTGGGATTGTAGTTCCCTGACTAGGGAGCAAACCTGTGACCTCTGCAGTGGAAGTGAGGAATCCTAATCACAGGAAGTTCAAGGTCTACTTTCTTAGCAGCTTGGAAGTTTATACTGCAATATTGCTGACTATAATCTCTATGCCTTGCATTGTTCTCCATTAATTATATGTCTACTAGTTACAAATTTGCAACCTTTAGCAACTTTTCCTGGATTCCCCCAGCCCACAGTCCCTGATAACTCCATTTCACTCTCTTTTCAAAAGTATGATTTTTTTTTTCAGACTCCATATATGAGTGATATCATAGAGTTTTTGTCTTTCTCTGATTTGTCTCACTAAACACAATATCCTCAAAGTTAATTTATGTTGTAAAAAATGGTTGGATATTCTTCTTTCCTTTTATCTGAATAATATTCCATTGTGTATGTATCTATGTGTATCTGTGTATGACATATATGTACATTTGTACAGTTTTATTCATTTATCCCTTAAACCACACATTGTTTTTAAAAGCTGGATAGGTTTTAGGCTTCTAGGCGTAAACATGACAAAGTCAGTATCTAGTTTTAATTTCTTATTTTATGTGGAAGATTGGGTTTTCATATACCATTCCATTTGAATTAAACCATTCACATTCTTCTGTGAAAGTACTTATTTCACAGATTTCTCCCAGCAGTTTTTACAAGAAAACAAAAATCGGCTGATTAGCTAGTCACCCAGAGGAGTGGAAATTATTTTTGATTTTCAACAGTGAACAAGAGAACTTTTTAGAAAGGAGACAATAGACTGGTCTAGTAATGGGATTATTTGTGGATTATAGAAAAAATGCTGAAAATATTGAACATATCTGCTGTTTTAATTTCCTGCCTCAAAGAAAAGCTAGAGTCAATAGTTGAACCCGGTATGTATGTAAATAAATGCTTATAAGCTCTAGAGAGCAGTGTCTAGACTCCTGAGGGGATTCAGCACAGTCTCATTTTTGGTACTAAGAAATGGGGAAATGGAGGCTTTCCAGATTTAAGGAGTTTCCCAGTCTGAAGCAATCCCAGTGCTTTTGAAGTATGAATTCTATTCAACATATCACTGTTTTACTCTTGCTTCAGTGCATACAGAGCTATTGCCATTAAAAAAGAAAGAAAGAAAGAAAGAAAATGAAAGGTAATACCACAGACTATTTCAGTAGGAAGTTAATTTCATGCAGAACAAAATAAATCACTTAAAGATCCTCCCATTTTATTTGAAAACACAGTAGCAACAATAGCAAAATTATCAATATCCTTCTCCACACTGCCTAGCTGTAACTTTTGTCATGATTTACGACAAAGGACCAATAATGTTTTATTTCTTAATTAAGGACAATTAAATATATTATGAAGCGCTTAGTGTAATTATGATATTCAAGAATAATTTCAACATTACAACAAATGTAATCCTTCTCAGAACCAATTCAAAAGTCTATCAGAAAGAAGTAAAGGACAGCGAGATTTCCCGGGGGGGAGGGAGGAGGGAGGGGGGTTCCGGAGGGGAAACATATGTAAACCCATGGTGATATCATGACAATGTATGGCAAAAACAATAAAAAAAAAAAAAAAAGTTTGAGGAAAAAAAAAAGAAGTAAAGGAATTTGAAACATGTGAATGTGAAATGAGAGTAAAAAGATTTAGAATTAAGTACTTTGAAAAGTGGCCACTGACATTTGGATTACACAAATGTAACATTTGCCCAGCAGGGAACTGCATTAATAAATTTCTATGTAGTTCTTAAAGTTATGAGTAAACAGCTAAGCTATGTTTTTTTTTTTTCTATAGCTATTTTGGTGGATCAATCATTTTTGGTGTAAAAATGTTCTAACTGTATGATTAAAAAGCTATTTTTTCTTTAACATATTATGAGGTGGCACCATAAATAAAGCCATCTTAATGTAATATTTTGCTTATATAAAATTTTTGTAAATCATCTAGAGATCCACTTAAACACACTATTATATTAAGTGACAGGAGAACACAGAAAATGCCTTGTCACACTGTGCATCTCCTGAAATAATTTTATAAAGTACATATCAGTTAAGATATAGAGAAGGACATAAGCATCATAAGTATTAATTAGTAAGCAAGAGAGGTCCAGCAAGAGTTCAGTTCTGATTCAGTTCAAACGGACATGAAATTTGCTTTTATTTTAATAATGTCTCATGCTTGAAAAAAAAGAAAAAAATGTCCAGGTCACTGAGCCGACAAGTTCTGTGTGTGTGCTTGCTAGGTAGTTTCAGGGCTGTCCGGCTCTGTGTGCCCTATGGGCTGTAGCCCACCAGGATCCTCTGTCCATGGATTCTCCAGGCAAAGATACTGGAATGTGTTGCCATGCCCTCCTCCAGGTGATTTCCCTGACCCAGGGGTAACCCACATCTCTTGCATTTCTTGCATTGACAGGCAGGTTCTTTTACCACTAGTGCCACCTAGGAAGCCTAACAAGTTCTGAAGCTGGCTTAAATGACCTTCTGAAATTATTAATGCTAATTTAACTTGCATAGAGTCTTTGGGAATACAATGCGAAGGTACTCTGTAAATATACTAAATAATGATTAAATTTTTCCTCTTCTGCTCTGGGCATTAGTTCTACAATAATGATTAATAGAAATCCTTGCTCTCATGGGACTCATATTCTCATCAGAAACATACTTAATTCCAAAATTAATATTACATAATATAAGGAGAGCACACAGTGCTCTCACAACACCTAAACTACATGTTTCAAAGAATTTTTATAGGAGTTTTAATTAGTTTGTAAGAACATTTCCTGTCAAAGTATTTCAAGTAGACAGTATATCATGTAAGAAGAATCCCAAGGAAATATGATCTTGGCATACTAGCAAAACAAAAGGAGATTGTATATGTTTAAAGGTGAGTTGTCACAAATACACAGAAATCTGCTCATTAATTGCCTCAAAAGCTCTGTAAGGGAGATTTGATTTCATCTCAAGATAAAAATCAGGAAGTCATTAAATAACTTATCTTTAAGCAGGTGAGTAAAATGATTTGAATGCTAACACATTTTTATACTATCTGCCAAATAGTTTGAAGGAGACTAGATGATGGCGTGAAGATAAGGCTTCCGATATCCTGTGGGGGTTGGTGACTTGATTAAGAGTACTACCAGGTTCAATAAAGAAATTCGAGTATATTATGAACATAAAAATATATAAGACACAGGGAAAATAGTGCTTAAATGGAAATTTAGTATATTAAAGACATGCATTAGCTAAATAAGCATTTCAAGTTAATAACCTAAAATTTCACTTTAGGAAACTAGGGAAGAAAAACAAATAAAGCCTAAAGCAAGCAGAAGGAAAAAAATAATAAAAATAGAACAGAAATCAATAGAATTAAAAATAGGAAAAATGTGTTAGTGTGAGTTTCTCAGTCATGTCTGACTCTTTGCTAACCCATGGACTGTAGCCCACCAGGCTCCTCTGTTGATGGAATTCTCCAGGCAAGAATACTGAAGTAGGTAGCCATTTGATAGGGAAAAGAAGCATAATCAAAATCTGGTTCCTTGAACAGATCAATAAGTTGGTCAATCTCTAGCTAAACTAAGAAAAAAAGAAAGAAGATACCAATTACCAATACTAAAAGTGAAAGAAAATGAGCATCACAGATCACATAAAAATTGGAAATAAAATAAAATTTTTAAGTAACTCCAAAATCTAAAACCTTTTATAAAAATAAAGCAGTTGCTTCAAAGACACATACTACCACAAGTCACACAATGACAAATAACTAATCTGAATAAGCCATAGGAAGTAAAGACATTGAATCAACCATCATGAACCTTCCAAAAGAGAAATAACTTGTAACTGATGATTTCATTGATGAATTTTGCCAAACATTTAAGGAGAAAAGGATACCAATTCTTCACAATCTCTTGTAAAACAGAAAAATGGAACTTATTCTATTTTATTCAATGTATCCATAATAGCTATAAAATGAAAACCATAAAAAGATATTACCAGGTAGGAAAACTGTAGTTGTTCATGTATATAAAGGTCAAACTCTTAGCAAAGTATTAGCAAATCAATTTCAGTATATACGCAAAGAATTACACAACATGATCAAGGACAATTTATTTCAGATATGTAAGGCAGTTTTAACAATTGAAATCAATCAATCTAAAACATTATATCAACAGACTACAGAAAGTAATTCATATGATTCTGTCATTTGTTGCAGAAACAACATCTGATAAAATCTAAAGTAAAGAAAACAGGAAATAGAGGGGAATTTCCTCAAATTGATAGAGAAATCCACATAACATCATTCATAACAGGAAGTTAGACACATTTCCTCTATGTACTAGAAAAAGGCAAAGATATTTCTGTTAGTAACACTGTTTAACATTATACTGAAAGGCCCACCCAGTAAACAAAGAAAATAAAGGTATAGAGATCAAATAAGAAAAAAATTAAAACTCTCATTCTTCACAGATGATATTATTGTCTATGTAGAAAATCCTAAAGCTTGAAAAATAAATTCCTGTAATGAAAAAATCACTACTCTAGAGTAACAGAATACAAGTTTAGTATTCAAAATTAATTTCTTTCCAAAAATACCAGGAATGAACAATTAGAATTAAAAAATTTAACACAGTACAATTTATTTTAGCACCAAAAATGAGAAAATTGCTTATATATAAATCTAACCAAATATGCACAAGAATGGAACAAAGAAAACTATAAAACGCCAATGAACAAAAAACAGATGAAGGTACAAATAGTTGGAGATATATTGTATGTTTATGGATAGGAAGACTCATTGTCAAAATATTAATTCTTTCCAACCCGATCTATGCAATCCCAATCAAAATCCCAATGAGGTATTGTGCATACTAACAAAGTTATTCTAAAGCTTAGGTAGAAATGAAAAAGACCAAGAATAGCCAAAACAATATAAAAGAAGGAGAGCAAATTGAAAGAACTCATACTTCCTGTCTTGCTGATCCTACCAACTACATCAATTGTCTTTGTATCTCACAACAAACTTTCTTTAAGCCTAGAGCTAATGATTACATACAAAACATCTCATCTTGCTCAAGGGTATGTTTTTCCTTAAGTTCTGTACTAATGACTATATAATAACAATGTATCTTGCTTGAGGACATGTTTCTGCTTCTTAACAAGAACCTTCTGACTAATTTTGCTATCTTGTGGGAGTGGGTCTGGCAAGACCTTTCTATTGTTAGTTTTAATCTTGTTAATTTAAGATAGATGTTGTGGGACTGGGGGTCTGGTAAAAGTATGTATGGTCTTGATAAGACTAGCAAGTGGGGGATTCTCTGTCCCCCTTCTGACTTCAGACACTATCTCTGTCCTTATTTACTGTAGTAAAACTTCTGCCACACAAAAGCTCTGAGTGATCAAGCCTGGTTCCTTGTCCCAAAGTTAAATCTTCTTCAGAGATCAAGAATCAGACATTATACATCATTAGCTATCAAGAGGAGCCTGATGTTAATTTTCTAAAAGAAAAAAAAAGTATAAACACAAAGTTTACACATTTCACAAAAATTAAAATGAAACAGAGTTATACATATAAATCACAAAAAATTGTCTACAAGAAAATTAAAAGAATGTCTAGTTGATCTTGCATTCAGTGATGAGCTTTTAGATACAATACCATAAGTGTAACCCATGAAAAAAGAGAAGTTGAAGTGATGGTACCAGATGTCACAATCTTAGATTTCTGAATGTTGAGTTTTAAGCCAGATTTTTCACTATCTTCTTTCACTTTCATCTAGAGACTTTTTAGTTTCTCTTCACTGTATGCCGTAAGGGTGGTATCATCTGTATATCTGATGCATTTATATTTCTCCTGGAAATCTTGATGTCAACATGTGCTTCATCCAGCCAGCATTTCTCATGATGTACTCTGTATATCAATTAAATAAGCAGGGTGACAATATACAGTCTGGACATTAATCTCTTCCAATTTTGATTCAGTCCATTGCCCCATGTCTGATTCTAGCAGTAGCTTTTAAAAACAAAAAAAAATTATTGAAGGATAATTGCTTTACATAATTTGGCTGTTTTCTGTCAAATCTCAACATGAATCTGCCATAGGTATACATATATCCCTGACCTTTGAACCTCCCTCCCATCTCTCTCTAGCTGTTGCTTCTTAACCTGCATACAGATTTATCAGGAGGCAGGCAAGGTGGTCTGGAATTTCCATCTCTTTAAGAATTTTTCACAATTTGTTCTGAAATACAGAGTCAAAGGTGTTAGCATGGTCAATGTAGCAGAAGTAGTTGTTTTTTTCTGGAATTATCTTGCTTTTTCTATTATTCAATGGATGTTGCCAATTTGATCTCTAGTTCCTCTGCCTTTTCTAAATCAAGCTTGAACATCTACAAATTCTCAGTTCACATACTGTTGAAGCCTGGCTTGGAAAATTTTGAGCATGACTTTGTTAACATGTGAGATTACTGAAATTATGTAGTAGTTTGAACATTCTTTGGCATTGCCTTTCTTTGGGGTTGGAATGAAAACTGACCTTTTCCAGTCCTGTGGCCATTGCTGAGTTTTCCAAATTCACTGGCGTATTGAGTGCAGCACTTCCAAAGCACTATTTTTTTTAGGGTTTGAAATAGCTCAGCTGGAATTCCATCGCCTCCACTAGCTTTGTTCATAGTGATGCTTCCTAATGCCCACTTTACTTCACATTGCAGGATATCTGGCTCTAGGTGAGGGATCATACCATTGTGGTTATATGGGTCATTAAGATCATTTTTGTATAGTTATTCTGTGTATTCTTGGCACCTCTTAATATCTTCTGCTTCTGTTAGGTCCACACCATTTCTGTCGTTCATTGTGCCTATCTTTGCATGAAAGGGCTTCCCTTGTGTCTCAGCTGGTAAATAATCTCCTGCAATGTGGGAAATCTGGGTTCAATCCCTGGGTTGAAATCCCCTGAAGAAGGGAAAGGCTACCAACTCCAATGTTCTGGCCTGGAGAATTCCACGGACTATACAGTCCATGGGGTTGCAAAGAGTTGGACACCGCTAAGCGACTTTCACTTTGACTTGCATAAAATGTTCCCTTGGTATCTCTAATTTTCTTGGAGAGATCTCTAGCCTCTCCCATTCTATTGTTTTCCTCTATTTTTTTGCACTAATCACTGAGGAAGACCTTCTTATCTCTCCTTGCTATTCTTTGGAACTCTGCATTCTGATGGGTATATATTTCCTTTTCTCCATTGCCTATAACTTCTCTTCTTTTCTTATCTATTTGTAAGGCTTCCTCAGACAATCATTTTGCCCTTTGCATTTCTTTTCTGTGAGGATGTTTTTCTTCACCACCTCCTGTATAATGTTATGAACCTCTGTCCATAGCTCTTTAGGCACTCTATCAGATCCAATCCCTTGAATCCATTTGTCATTTACACTGTATAATTATAATGCACTTGATTTAGGTCATGCCTGAATGGGTTCAGGTGTGACCTCAATCAAATTGTCTTTTTGGGGCTTCTCCTTTGCCCTTGGACATGGGGTATCCATTTTTGGTGGTATCCAACATTCTGTTGGTGGTTATTCAGTAGCTAGTTGTGAATTTGGTGTTCTTGCAATATAATAATGGAGTCAAATTTTAAAAATGGTTAAAGATAACTGACAAAACATATACACAGATGACAAATAAGCATCAGGTAAGATTCTGTATGTCATTTGTCATTAGTAAATCAGTAATGAAGTACAACACATCTATTAGTTCAGTTTAGTTCAGTTCAGTTACTCAGTTATGTCCGACTCTTTGTGACTCCATGGACTGCAGCACCCCAGGGCTCCCTGTCAATTGTCAACTCCCAGAGTTTACTCAAACTCATGCCCATTGAGTTGGTGATGCCATCCAACCATCTCATCCTCTGTTGCCCCCTTCTCCTCCTGGCTTCAATCATTCCCAGCATCAGGGTCTTTGCCAATGAGTCACTTCTTCACATCAGGTGGCAAAAGCATTGGAGTTTCAGCTTCAGCATCAGTCTTTCCAATGAATATTCAGGACTGATCTCCTTTAGGATGGACTGGTTGGATCTCCTTGCATTCCAAGGGACTCAAAAGAGTCTTCTCCAATACCGCAGTTAAAAAGCATCAATTCTTCTGCTCTCAGCTTTCTTTATAGTCCAACTCTTACATTCATACATGACCACTGGAGAAACCATAGCCTTGACTAGACAGACCTTTGTTGGCAAAGTAATGTCTCTGCTTTTTAATATGCTGTCTAGGTTGGTCATAACTTTCCTTCCAAGGAGTAAGCGACTTTAAATTTCATGGCTGTAGTCACCATCAGCAGGGATTTTGGAGGCCCCAGAAATGAAGTCTGCCACTGTCGTCACTGTTCTCCCATTGATTTGTCATGAAGTGATGGGACTGGATGCCATGATCTTAGTTTTCTGAATGTTGAGCTTTAAGTCAACTTTTTCACTCTCCTCTTTCACTTTCATCAAGGGGCTTTTTAGTTCTTCTCTTTCTGCCATAAGTGTGGTGACATTTGCATATCTGAGGTTATTTATATTTCTCCTCACAATCTTGATTCCAGCTTGTGCTTCCTCCAGCCAAGCATTTCTCATGATGTACTCTGCCTACAAGTTAAATAAGCAGAGTGGCAATATACAATTTTGACATACTCCTTTTCCTATTTGGAGTCAGTCTATTGTTCCATGTCCAGTTATAATTGTTCCTTCCTGACCTTCATACAGGTTTCTCATGAGGCAGGTCAGGTGGTCTAGTATTCCATCTCTTTAAAAATTTTCCAGTTTTTGGTGACCCACGGAGTCAGAGGCTTTGATATAGTCAATAAAGCCAAAATAAACACCTATTAGAATGACTAAAATACAAAGAATGATCATTCCAGGTGTTAGCACAGTTTTAGAAAACATCATTCATATATAGAGGGAATGAAAAATTGGTAGAGCGTTTTAGAAATTAAAAATGAAATTTCATATAAAGATATATATAGATTTATCATATGATCCAGTAATCATTCTCTAAATCTTACTCAATTGACTTGAAAAATACATTACACAAAACCTGTCACGTGAATGTTTATTGAAGCTTTATTCATGATCAAAAAAGGTGAAAGTAACCAAAGCATCCTTCAATAGATGGTTTGATGAACAAATTTGGGTAAATCCATAAAAGAAACTTAATTCAGCAATTTTACTAACTGAGAGCTCAAACCAAAGAAAAAAGATACGTATAAATCTTATAGTCATATTGCTGATGGTAGCCAGTGAAGAAGCTACATATAATAATTTCAATTATATGATATTTTTGAGAAAGAAAAACCGCAGAGATAACAAACCATAAAGCTAATACAAAGATGAATGATTCTTGAAGATTCATAGAATGGAGAGCAGGTAGAATAGATGAATATAGAGCTTTAAGCTAATTCCATATGACTCTGTAATGATGGATACATAGCATCATGTATTTATCAAAACTCATAAAACCTACAAGCATGAAGAGTGAACCGTAATATATGCAAATTACCATAAGGTCATTTAGGAGGTTGGGGGATGCCAAGCTAGAATGCAGACTATGACAAAAATCTAATTATATTTATGCTCATGTTTGTGCACATATGAAGAACAGTTGCTAACTAAGTAATTTTGAAACTGCATGGAGCTGGTTTACTTAGGGCTTGGGTTAAAGTTTTCAACATTATTATTTGTATATAATGGCATTGACTAATTAAGTAAATGGAAAAGAGATATTTCAGGCTTGATTTCTCACTGTTGGAGTGTGAATGTACAGATAGGCAAGGATAAACTCTAAAATGATCTATGATAATGGATTGGAGTTCGAGTGGCCAGCATGAACTCATGGTTTCCATAAAGCAGATACATATAGAAATTTTTTTTTATATTCAAAAGACTATAGATATACTTATTTCTCTGCTCTGTGAGAGGGACCTGCAGTATATGATACCCCAGTTGAAACAAATATGGTCACTCCCCAAATCTTGGTTTCTGATGCCATTCCTTAATAAAAGGAACCAAGGGTCCTCAGAAAAATTCTTCTTTTAGGTCTGTGGCAGAAAATAGATGCAGCATTAAAGTATCTTTTAATTACAGAAAGTAAGGAAAACAAAGTAAAGAATAGAGGAGGGATGGAGAGAAACAGAGAGGAAGAAAAAGAGAACAAAAGAGAAAAAACATATTGATGCAAGTATGTCAAAAATTAAAATAAAAAACAACAGAGACGGGAGCCAACTGAAAGATTTCCTAATGGCAAAACTGAAACAATTTGAGCCACAAAATTTAAAGAAAAGGGGAAGATTGTATTACAAACTAAATTATAAAGTTAATATTCATTCATCTATACTACTTTAAATGAATAAATAAATAACGAAGGGAGGAGAGAGTAGCAAATGAATTCCAAATTGTTTTTCTAGGCCCTCTGACCTCAAGATAAGGAAAGGTAACTCCCCACTCCTTAAGTGCGTCACACTTTTAAATTTCTTTTCAAAAACTACACTATGGAAAGGTGTGAAAGAGAAACTTGAATGTGGAGAAACCTGGAAAATACTTCTCAGATAGGTCAAGGTCAACATGAAGCACATTGACAGTGGGTACCCTTGATATGACGTGATGAAAATAGCACTTTACATCTATGGTATTTCTTCCAATGATCCATAGGGTTAGTCTAATCATAGGAAAAAACATCATACAAATCCCCAGTTGAAGAGCAGTCTATAACGTAACCTATCCCGTACTTCTCAAAATTCTGAAGGCTACCAGAAATAAATAAAACGTCTGAGAAACTGTCATATATAAGCAGAGCCCAGCAAATGACTAATCATAATGTGGGGTCTTGGACGGAATCTTGGAATTTGAAAAGACGTTGGATTAAAGCTGAAAATTAAATAAATTTTGGATTTCATTAATAATAAAGTGTTAATTTTCATTTACAGATTTATCATGACTAACATACCATACCAATATAAGATGTTTATAATAGAAGAAACTAAATGTAGAGTATATGAGAACTCAACAATAATCCTTTCTAAATTTTTCCATAAAATTAAAAGTAAATTCTAATAAGAAAGAGAGAAGAGTTCTCTGGGTATGTGTAGAATCTGAATTGCAAGATCTGTTATCATGCTGCTTGCAAAAACCAGACTATGAACCTCTAAAACTTATTTATGAAGTCTTAATTTTTTCAAAAGTAAAATTATGACAATTAAGCTTACCTCTGTTGGAAAAGATAATTTTTTATATTCATTCTGGGATGAAAATTTAGGATATCCTTAAAATTTTAATTTACATATTCAAAAAACTTTAAGCATATATCCAAGAGAAATTAACTATTGCAATAGAAGACATGCATCAGGCTGTTTGTTGAAAAATTGTGTATTATGGTTTAAAATTGGAATTAATGTAGCTGTTTATCAAAAAAGTTTATGAAATATACATATCATGTTTATTAAAAAATATACAGTAATCAGACAAAAGTGAATTAGCATGTTTGAATAAAAAATTAAGAAATATTGAAACAGAAAAAAAGATAATGTGAAAAATCTAAAGGGTTATTTTTTAAAAAGAATGAAGAATAGAAAATAATTTATATATGTTTGCTTATATGGTTTAAATTATTATTACATTATAGGTAATTTACAATGTTGTGTGAGTCCAGGTATATGGAAAATGATCAATTGTACATATACATATATCAACTCTTTTTTAATCTTCTTTCCCCATATATGTCATTATGGATTATTGAGTAAAATTCACTGTGTGATACAGTAGGTTATTATTATCTATTTTATACATAGTAGTGTGTATATGTCAATCTCAATCTCCCAGTCTAACCCTCCTGCAGAGTTTTGCCACAGTAATCATAAATTTATTTTCTACATCAATTAACTTCAGTTCAGTCAATTGTGTGTGACTCTTTGCAGCCCCATGGACTGCAGCATGCCAGGCTTCCCTGTCCATCACCAACTTCCAGAGTTTACTCAAACTCATGTCTATTGAGTTGGTGATGTCATCCAACCATCTCATCCTTTATTGTCCCCTTCTCCTTCCTCCTTCAGTCTTTTCCAGCATCAGGGTCTATTCAAATGAGTCTTCTTCACATCAGGTGGCAAAAGTATTGGAGTTTCAGCTTCAGCATCAGTCATTCCAGTGAATATTCAGGACTGATCTCCTTTAGGATGGACTGGTTGGCTCTCCTTGCAGTCCAAGGGACTCTCAAGAGTCTTCTCCAACACCACAGTTCAAAAGCATTAATTCTTCTGCGCTCAGCTTTCTTTATAGTCCAACTCTCACATTCACACATGACTACTGGAAAAACCATAGCCTTCACTAGATAGGTCATCAAAAAAGCAAAGGGAGTTCCAGAAGAAAAAAAAATCTATTTCTGCTTTATTAACTATACCAAAGCCTTTGACTGTGTGGATCACAACAAACTGTGGAGAATTCTTAAAGAGATGAGAATGCCAGATCACTTTACCTGCTTCCTGAGAAATCTGTATGCAGGTCAAGAAGCAACAGTTAGAATTGGACATGGAAGAATAGACTGGTTCCAAATCATGAAAGGAATACATCAAGTCTGTATATTGTCACCCTGCATATTTAATTTATATGCAGAGTACATGATGAAAAGTGCTGAACCTGATGAATCATAAGCTGGAATCAAGAATTCTGGAAGGAATATTAATAACCTCAGATATGCAGATACCACCACCCTTATGGCAGAATGCAAAGAAGAACTAAAGAGCCTCTTCAAGAAAGTGAAAGAGGAGAGTGAAAAATGTGGAATGTTGGTTTAAAACTCAACATTCAAAAAACTAAGATCATGATATCCAGTCCCATCACCTCATAGCAAATAGGTGGGGAAACAATAGAAACAGTGACAGATTTTATGTTTTTGGTCTCCAGAATCACTTCAGATGATGACTGCAGCCATGAAATTAAAAGACACTTTTTCATTGGAAGAAAAGCTATGACCAACCTAGACAGCTCAGGGCTGGTACACCGGGATGACCCAAAGAGATGGAATTGAGAGGGAGGTGGGAGGGGGGTTCTGGAAGGGGAACACATGTATATCCATGGTTGATTCATGTCAATGTATGGCAAAACCAACACGATAATGTAAAGAAAATAAATAAACAAATAGAAAGCAAAAAAAAAAAAGCAGAGACATTACTTTGCCAACAAAGATCTGTCTAGTCAAAGCTATGGTTTTTCCAGTAATGTGTGGATGTGAGAGTTGGACTAGAAAGTAAGCTGAACATAGAAGAATTTATGCTTTTGAACTGTGGTGTTGGAGAAGACTCTTGAGAGTCCCTTGGACAGCAAGAAGATCCAATCAATCCATCATAAAGGAAATCAGTCCTGAATATTCATTGGAAGGACTGATGCTGTACCTGAAACTCCAATACTTGGCCACCTGATGTGAAGAACTGGCTCACTGGAAAAGACCCCGATGCTGGGAAACATTGAAAGAGAGAAGAGAAGGGGATGACAGAGCATAAGATGGTTGAATGACAACACTGACTTCATGGACATGAATTTGAGTAAGCTCAGGTAGTTGGTGATCCACAGGGAAGACTGGCTTGTTGCAGTTAATGGGGTTACAAAGAGTCAGACATGACTGAGAGACTGAATGGAACTGAACTGAATAATTAATGATGATGAGCACTTTTCGTACTTTTTTGGGGGCAATATATTTAGATTTGCCCATTTTTTTATTTCTTTTTGTTTTTCCTTCTGACATTGAACTGCATGGGCTCTTTTTATATTTTAGAGATTTATCTCTTGTCAGTCCCATCATTGGCAAATATTTTCTCTCTTTTGTGGGTTGTCCTAAGAAATACAGATCAATGGAATAGGATAGACACGCCAGAGAGAAACCCACACGCCTATAATCAACTATTCTCTGACAAAGAAGGCAAAATTATACAATGGATAAAAGTCAATCTCTTCAATAAATATTGCTGGGAAATCTGGAATGCTACATGTAAAAGGATGAAATTAGAACACAACCTAACACCATACACAATGATAAACTCAAAATAGAGTTTTGAGTTTAAATGTAAGATCAGATATTATAAAATTGTTAGAGGAAAACATTGGCAGGACATTCTCTGATGTAAATTGAGAAAGATCTTTTACAACCCACTTCCTAGAGTAATGAAAATAAAGACCAAAAAAGGGGGGGAACCTAATTAAACTTAAAGTCGTCTACAAATCAAAGGAAACCTTAAACAAAGTAAAAAGACAGCCCACAGGATGTCCACGTATATTTATATTTTCTCTGTAAATGACCAAGCACTATTGTTATTTGTATTTATCTCTGATGAGGGAATGACTTGGAGTGATGATTGTCAGGGGGAATTGATTTATTTTTAAAATGTATGCTTTCAATTATTTACATAATTTAGAAAACTAACTATGCATTTCTATTAGCCTCTCTTTCTCATTTATTGTCTTTTAATTATTAAGACATTATGTCCAGATGTTCTAAAATATATTAACATTTTTGTTGAAATTAATTTAAATGTGTAAATAATATATTGCAATAATAAATGATTATAGTCAATTGTATAGTTTATCTGTCCACTTTAAATTTTTATTTTAATTTTCCTAATTGTGTAGGTTTGTTTCAGTACATCTAATTAATTTATTTTAAACTCAATTCTTATGTAAACTTATTGCAACAGATAAAATATAAGTTTTCCTAAGGTTACTTTATAACCATGCCCTTATTGAAAACCAGGAATTCATGCTTCAAACCTGGGCTGACAATTCAAAACAAACAAAAAAAAAAAGTAAAAGAAAACCAGGAATTCTCTGTTGGTTCAGACAGTAAAGAATCTACCTACAATGCAGGAGACCTCAGTTTTATCCATAGTTTGGGAAGATTCTCTGGAGAAGGGAATGGCAGCCCACTCCAGTATACTTTCCTGGAGAATTCCATGGACAGAAAAGTCTGGAGGGCTACCGTCCATGGGGTCACAAAGAGTCAGACACACTTTCACTTCTCACTTTTTACTTTACTGAAAATATCCTTATGCTTTCTTTTAGTAATTTATTGTTGCCTTCTTTTAGTTATCCATAACAGAAAAATATTCTATATTTAAAAACAATAATTTTATATTTCATTATAACTTTTGAATTTTTTTTAAAAATTTGACCAGTTTCAAAATTGAAATATAGATAATTTATAATGTTTAGTTAGTTTCAGATATAGAGCAAATTTATATATATATATATATAAAGATATTGAATATTGTTCCTTGTGCAATAGGATCTTGTTGCTTATTTTACATATAGTAGTGAATATATGTTAATTCCCCAATCCTGATTAATTCCTCCATCCATCTTCTCTGATAAGCATAAATTTATTTTAAATATCTGAAAAAGTAAAAGTCTTAGTTGCTCAGTCATATCTGACTTTGTGACCCCAAGGGCTGTGACTCACCAGGCTCCTCTGTCCATGGAACTCTCTAGGCAAGAATTCTGGAGTGAGCAGCCATTCCTTTTCTATGTCTGCGAATCTATTGATATCTCTGATAAATAAGTTAATTTAAATTATTTTTTTTAGATTCCATATATAAATGATATCATATGATATTTGTTGTTCTTTGACTTCATTTAGCATGGTGATTTATAGGTCCATCCATGTTACTACAAATGACTTTATTTTATTCTAATTTTATATGGTTGAGTAATATTCCATTGTGTATGTATACCACATTTTCTTTGTTCATTCACTCATCAATGGAAACTTAAGTAGCTTCCATATCTTGGCTATTATAAATAGTGCTGCAGTGAACATCGAGGGGCATGTATCTTTTCAAATTAGAGTTTTCTCAAGATATATGCTTGGGACTAGTATTTCTGTATCATTTAATAACTCTCTGGTGGCTCAGATATAAAGAATCTGCCTATAATGTGGGAGACTTAGGCTCATTTCCTGGGTGGGGAAGATCCTCTGGAGAAGGAAATGGCTACCAGCTGCAATATTCTTGCCTGGAGATTTCCATGAACAGAGCAGCCTGGAGGGCTACAGTCCACAGGGTTGCAAATAGTTGTTGACTTTTCTTTTCTTTTTTTTTTTTATTGTTTTTGCCATACATTGTCATGATATCACCATGGGTTTACATATGCTTCCCCTCCGGATCCCCCCTCCCTCCTCCCTCCCCCTCGGGAAATCTCCCTGCACCAGCCCCGAGCATCAATCCTGGGCTGGCGATTGATTAGACACATGACAATTAACACGCTTCAAAGCCCTTCTCCCATATCATCCCACCCTTACCCTCATCCACAAAGTCCACGAGTCTATTCTATACATCTGCGTTCCTTTTGTTGTCTCCCATGTTGGGTTCTCGTTACTGTCTTTCTAAATTCCATATATATGCGTTAATATACTGTATTGTTGTTTTTGCTTCTGGCTTACTTCACTCTGGATAATGGGCTCCAGTTTCGTCCATCTGAGTAGAATTGCTTCAAATGAATTTTTTTTTAATGCTGAGTAATATTCCATTGTGTATATGTACCACAGCTTTCTTATCCATTCATCAGTTGATGGGCATCTAGGTTGCTTCCATGTCCTGGCTATTGTAAACAATGCAGCGATGAACATTGGGGTACACGTGGCTCTTTCAATTCTGGTTTCCTCGGTGTATATGCCCAGCAGTGGGATTGCCGGGTCATATGGCAGGTCTATTTGCAGCTTTTTAAGGAACCTCCACACTGTTTTCCATAGTGGCTGTACTAGTTTGCATTCCCACCAACAGTGTAAGAGGGTTCCCTTTTCTCCACATCCTCTCCAGCATTTATTGCTTGTAGACTTTTGGATGGCAGCCATTCTGACTGGTGTAAAGTG
>ML662442.1:6751999-6841400 GCA_007570785.1 Antilocapra americana
CTGCTCCTGGTGAGAGGGCTTCCCCCGCCCCCTCTGCTCAGGCTCTCTGTCCTCTGCCCAGCACAGTTGGGGAGTGGGGCTTCTCCTTCCCCCTGCCCGGCTGCTCATGCAGCTGAGCACTCCTTCTAAGGTGTATACAGCACCGATCTGTCCAGAATCCCCAGAAGTCTTGGTTAGCCTCCCCGGGGCTGGGTTATGCCCACTGCTCTCAGGCGGGGGCTGGGCCGGTCCGCAGCCCGCAGCTGCCCAGCCTCTCTGTTGACTTCTCACCGCCCTTTGTTTTGTGCACGGACCTGGGGGAGGGGGAGCTTTTCCTGGAAGGTTAGGTCCCTCGGGCTGCTCCGTTCCCTGAGCCCGCGGCCCGCCCCTCCCTGAGCAGGAGCAGTCCACTTTGGCTGTGCTGCCGAGCTCGGCTGTTCCTTGTAGCCAGAGAGGAACCTTGCAGGGCTTAGCTATTAATCTACTTCTGCTCTCTGCTATATTGCTCTCCAAGATCCACCGCAGATCTGCCAGAGAGAATGCTCCCTGGTATTCGGAAACCTTTCTCCTCTTTTTTTTTTCCTCTTTATTCCAGACTCCCCTTCCGGGACGGAACCCGTCCCCAGCTCTTTGTCTCTCCCTCTACTTTTTTTTCTTTTCTTTCTTTTGTCCTACCTCCTCACGTCGGCAATGGGTCGCCTCTCCAGATGCCCGATGTCCTCTGCCAGCATTCAGTTCCTGTTTTTTGGAGTTTGCTCGGCCTTTAAAAGTTCTTTTGGTATATTTATTGGGGAGAGAGTGTTCTCCCCGTCCTATTCCTCCGCCATCTTAGTTTTGCCCCAGTTGTTGACTTTTCATGATGATTCTATTTTTAGCTTTTTGAGGAACCTCCATACTATTCTTCACAATGGCTGTACCGACTTACGTTTTCAACAACAGTGTAAGAGGTTTTCTTTTTCAGCACACCCTTTTCTTGGATTTATTATTTGTAGATTTTTTAATGATGGCAATTCTCACTGGAGTGAGGTAAAACTTCACTATAGTTTTGATTTGTACTAATATTTCTCTGTTAGTGATGTTGAGCATTTTTGTTTGCTTGTTGGTCATCTGTATGACTTCTTTGGAGAAATGTCTATTTAGAAATTGTGCCCATTTTTTTGATTGGGGTGATTTGAGTTTGTAAAGTTTGCAAATTAATCCCTTGTCAGTCACATCATTTGCAGATATTTTCTTCCAATCTGTTGATTGTGTCTGTATTTTGTTTATGGTTTCATCCACTGTGTAAAACATTTGATGGTTAATTGGGTCCCAACCCTAGAAAAAGAAAACTCTGGATCCCGTGCATTATTATTCTTTCTTTTTTGTCTTGTTGGTAGGAAAAGGAAATGGACCTATAAAATGGCTGTGTCTAGTGAGCACAACCACTAGTTACTCCAGTTACAAAGTATTATCTGTCTTTTAGTTCATTCTTTTATAGTTTTGTATTTTGACTAAAATAGATGGAGTAACATCAAAGAGACATTTATTTGAACAAAATAAATTAATCATTAATGTTATCTCCAGTGCTCATATTGAGGCAATTACTCTGATTTAAAAGCAATACACACAATATAATTTGTCTTTAGAAATATTAAGATAATATGGGAGAACACACAAGTACATTTTATAGTAACTGTTTGATGTTATTTTGTGAATTATGTTTTTATGATCTGTTATCTTTTTATGGATAGAAAATCAATCTGTTTGATTAGAATGGAACCAAAAGAGAAAATTGTAATTCAACAGTTGCTTATTATGGTTCACTAAGATGCAAAGCAGACTTAGATTTGAGTCCCTGCCTATCTCTTGCCAGCTACTTCACTGTAAATCAAGAAGTCTTTACATTATTAAGCTTAATTTTCTAATATGCAGAATGAAAATAATTTTATCACAAAGATTTTATATAAAATTTAAAAGAGAAATTACAGGTAAAAAGGCACACATTTCATTTTATTATGATCAAGACGATGATTATACCAACTCTAATATTCACAAAGGCAAACAAACGTTAAAGATTTTGCATTTGTCATTTAAAGCAAATCTTTATTTCTTTTAAATGGAAGGAATTGTGAAAGAGAAAAAACAAAATACATATACAACCTCAACATTAAGTTTACAACATAAATAAGTGGAGATTCAATCTTTTATATTGAATTTATTGAATTAACACTGAAGAAAGATAATTTTTATGAAATGGATAAAATAATTGGCATGGATAAAAAACATGTTATAATTATAAAATATATCAAAAATGTATGATTTTTAAAGTTAATCATATAAATTTACAGTAATTATACTTGAGCTGATAGCAGCTTTGAAAACTGAATAAATATTTTCCTTTTGTATTTACCAAAGATATTAAGGACAGATGCTCAGAACCTACTTATAATTCTTGAGAGCAGAAAAACTGAAGGTTCAGAAAAAGCAGGTGGTCAAGTAATTAAAATAGTTAAATCTCAAAATTGTTTAGGGTCTAATAGAGTCTCTGTGAGGATTTAGAAATCAAAGCACATTGCCCTGGAGCAATATTTTCCTTAAGACTAAAGGATATCTTAATAGTTGATAAATGTAAATGAAATATAAAAATTTTCTTTTAGAAAAAAACAAAGCAATTGAGAAATATGGTAGATATGTAAAGTTTTAGTATTATATTTATAACAATAGATATGCTAGTTAATATTATAAATTAAAATAAGTATAAGTGTTAAAAAATTATAACATTGCCTTGGTTTGCATTTGTGCTCTAAACAGCAACTGCTTCAGTGTCAGAATATGTTGTTGCTCTTTGAACTTCCATGCATTATATGAACACTTCACACATTAAAGCAGATAAACTTGGTGTATTTGGCATCACCTGTGTTAGCTTTGGTAAACTTTCAAAGTGAATAAATCAAGGCTCAAGTGACTTAAATAATGAACTTGAATCAAAAAGAACAAAAGAGCAGTGTTAATTAATAGCTACAAAAGAGGAAAGCACATTTATAATTTACAAAGCTCAACTCAAAAGCTTTAATAGAAGATTAAACATGCATTCTAGGACTAGAGAAGCAAATGGAATTGACCTCTATGCTGTTCAAATATATTTGATAATGGGCTGGACAAAAAAACATGTTGTTTCTAATATAGCAAGTGATGTCTTGTAGTACTTTCACTTTATGAATTAAATATGTAAATGGGACAGAAGCTATAATTAGAAATAAATACAAATACAAAACATGTGAATTAGTTAAATATTATTTAGTATAATTGGATTCCTATAAAACATTACCAATAAATATTCTACATTTTAAAGATTTATATGTGTTCCTGAAGAGTTGACATTATGCATATATAGTTGACACTTGAACAACCCAGGGGATAGTGGTGTTCAGTCTTATTTTGCAGTAGAAAATCCATGTATAACTTTACAGTCAGCTGTTTGCAACCATGGTTCTGCATTCATGTTACCCTCATATCAAGTAGTACTGCAACACTTATTTATGGGAATCGGGAGGGAAGTGGGAGGTGGGTTCTGGAAGGGGAACACATGTATACTCATGGTGGATTCATGTCTATGTATGGCAAAATCAACACAATGATGTAAAGAAAATAAATATAATTAAAAAATAACATTATTTTGACTTAGAGCCTTTAGTCTGCCTTCCATCTGGAGCCAGAAGAATGCCCCACTTATTTTATACATGAAACCTGGACAAAATCAACAAGATTTCATTTCTTCGTGAATGGAATCACCATCCCGTTTCTCTGAGAAATCATTTCACTTTCTATTGCTTCTACTATTCTATACTAAACTGTGTCCCTCAAAATTAACGTGTTGAACCCTTATACACCCAGTGGGATTGTTTTTGAAGATATAATTCACAAGGCAGTAACTACAGTTAAGTGACGACATAGTATGGGGCCCTGACCCACAAGATTGGAGTTGTTATAAGAGGAGACAGCAGGCCTTGCTCTCCCTGTCTACAGCCCTATGAAGTCATGTGGCTAAAGATGACGGCCACCTACAAGCTGGGAAGGGAGCCTTCAACAGGGACTAAATTGGCTGGCATCTTTATCTTGGACTTCTCAGCCCCCAAAATTGTGGGAAAATAAATGGATGCTGTTTATTAATCCAAAAAAAAATTATAATAACATTTTGTTTAGTAGAATGCCTTATGGCTTGAAAAGAAATCTACAGTATAGTCTTTAGGAAAATCAAAATGTATCTACTAATAAGACATAAATATATTTATTTGAAATCCACTATTAAACTCGATCTGCTAAATATAAAACTGAATTGGAGTGTAGGTTAAAAAATTTACTTGAGAGGCACCCAGAAAAATAGCCTATTCTCTTCAAAAGGAGATAGTACAAAATATAAAAGGCCAAAAAGGGAGACAAAAGATTTAGAGATGAAAACCTAAATGTCCCAGGGAGGGAGTTGTGAAGAAGGAGAAGTTTCCAAATGGCAGGAAACCTTTTAACCAGTGGGTCTGTGGGGAGTATTGGAATTTCAGAGGGCAATATAACGGGGAGGAAAACACACACACACACAGAATAAGTGCCTAACTGCAACTGCCAGAGAAGAAGTAGCCCAGATGCTCATGTCAGTTACCAGCAAGCAGGGTCTGGGCAGGAAGGCGTGGGCTGCATCATTGGTCCATAGAGTAAGGACAGGGACTGAATGCCCTGAGGACAATCTGAGGGAGCTAACTGTGAGACAGCAGCCCAAACTGTATGATCGTCATAGGGGGGAAAAAAAGGAACTATCCTGTGAAAGGCTCTAATGCATAGCCTGGCAGCTTACAGAGAAAAAGGATTGAGTGAATACCAAAGGAGAGATGGTGGCTGCATATAGGCTCCCTGTCCAGGCAGAGAAGCAGGTACGTAACAACAGCCAGGGCTGGAAGGCAAGGGGCTTCTGCAATCTCAACCTCAGAGATGGCATCTTCCACCAAACTGTGAACAAGCTGCCAATTGCTAAGCATGTCTTCCTGGGATCCAGCAAAGCAGGAACACAATCCTGAGCATGAAAAGACAGGCTGTCCAAAGCTATGCCAAATATAAAGACATCCAAAAACTCACTACTGGACACTTCATTGCCCTCCAGAGAGAAGAGATCCAGCCCCACCCACCAGAACACAGACGCAAGCTCCCTCAACCAGGAAACCTTGACAAGCCACTAGTCCAACCCCACCTACAGGGAGCAGCCTCCAGAATTAAGAGGAACCACGAACTTCCAGCCTACAGAAAGGGCACCCCAAACATAGCAATATAAACAAAATGAAAAGGCAGAGAAATATTTAGCAGGTAAATGAACATGATAAATACCCACAAAATCAAACAAAAGAGGAGGAGATAGGGAGTCTACCCAAAAAAGAATTCAGAATACTGATAGTAAAGACGATCCAAAGTCCTGAAAACAAAATGGAGTTACAGATAGGTTTGAGAAGATGTTAGGAATGTTCAACAAGGAGCTAGAAGAAATAAAGAAGAGTCAATAAATAATGAATAATGCCATAACTGAGGTCAGAAGTATTTTGGAGAGGCAACAGTAGAATAACTGAGGCAGAAGTGAGGATAAGCGAGGTGGAAGATAGAATGTTGGAAATAAATAAAACAGAGTGGAAACAAGAAAAAAAGAATTAAAAGAAATGAAGACAACCTCTGAGACATCTGGGGCAATGTTAAATGCTCCAGCATTCGAATCACAGGAGTCCCAGAAGAAGAAGACAAAAAGAAGGGGCATGAGAAAATACTTGAGAAGATAATAGTTGAAAACTTCCTTAAAATGGGAAAGAAAATAGGCACACAAGTCCAAGAAACCCAGAGAGTCCCAAACAGGATAAACCCAAGGTGAAATACCCCAAGACACATATTAATCAAATTAAAGAAGATCAAACACAAACAGCAAATATTAAAAGCCACAAGGGAAATGCAATAAATAACACACAAGAGGATCCCATAAGGATAACCACTGATCTTTCCATAGAAACTCTTCAGACCAGAAGCAAATGGCAGGACATAATTAAAGTGATGAAAGAGAAGAACCTAAAACCAAGATTGCTATAATCAGCAAGGATCTCATTCAAATATGAAGGAGAAATAAAAAGCTTTACAGACAAGCAAAAGCTGAGAAAATTCAGCACCACCAAACCAGCTCTTCAACAAATGCTAACGGATCTTCTCTAGACAGGAAACACAGAAAAGTTTATAAAGTCGAACCCAAAACAACAAAATAAATGGCAGTGGGATCATACTTATCAATAATTCCCTTAAATGTAAATGGGTTAAATGCCCCAACCAAAAGACAAACACTGGCTGAATGGATACAAAAACAAAACCCCTATATATGCTGTCTACAAGAGACCCACCTCAAAACAAGGGACACATACAGACTGAAAGTGAATGGCTGGAAAAAGATATTCCATGCAAATGAAGACCAAAAGAAAGTAGGAGTCACAATACTCATATCACATAAAATAGACTTTGAAACAAAGACCATGAAAAGAAGCAAAGAAGGGCACTGCATAATGATCAAAGGATCAATCCAAGTTCAGTTCAGTTCAGTAGCTCAGTTGTGTCCGAATCCTTGTGACCCCATGAATCACAGCACGCCAGGCCTCCCTGTCCATCACTGACTCCTGGAGTCCACCCAAACCCATGTCCATTGAGTCGGTGATGCTATCCAACCATCTCATCCTCTGTCGTCCCCTTTTCCTCCTGCCCTAAATATTTCCCAGCATCAGGGTCTTTTAAAATGAGTCAGCTCTTCTCATCAAGTGGCCAAATATTGGAGTTTCAGTTTCAATATCAGTCCTTCCAGTGAACACCCAGAACCGATCTCCTTTAGGATGGACTGGTTGGATCTCCTTGCAGTCCAAGAGACTCTCAAGAGTCTTCTCCAGCACCATAGTTCAAAAGCATCAATTCTTCTGTGCTCAGCTTTCTTTATAGTCCAACTCTCACATCCATACATGACCACTGGAAAAAATAAACTACCCAATCAAAAAATGGGCTAAAGAATCAAACAGACATTTCTCCAAAGAAGATGTACATATGGCTAACAAACACATTAAATAATGAACAACATCATTCATTACCTGAGAAATGCAAATTAAAAACCACAATGAGGTACCATCTCACGCAGGTCAGAATGACTGCTATCAAAAAATCTACAAACAATAAATGCTGGAGAGGGTGCAGAGAAAAGGGAACTCTTACACTGTTGGTGGGAATGCAACTAGTACAGCCACTATGGAGAACAGTGTGGAGATGCCTTAAAAATCTGGGAATAGAATGGCTATATGACCCAGAAATCCCACTGCTGGGCATACACACTGAGAAAACCAGAATTGAAAGAGACATGTGCACCCCAATGTTCATCGCAACACTGTTTATAATAGCCAGGGCATGGAAGCAACCTAGATGTCCATCGGCAGACGAGTGGATAAGAAAGCTGTGGTGTATATACACAAAGGAATATTACTCAGCTATTAAAAAAACACATTTGAGTTAGTTTTAATGAAGTGGACTAAACTGGAGCCTATTATACAGAGTGAAGTAAGTCAGAAAGAAAAACACCAATACAGTATCTTAATGCATATAGATCAAATTTAGAGAGAAGTGACGATGACCCCATATGCAAGAGACACAGATGTAAAGAATATACTTTTGAACTCTGGCAGAAGGCAAGGATGGGATGATTTGAGAGAATAGCAAATGTATATTACCATATGTGAACTAGATCACCAGTCCAAGTTTGATGCATAAAACAGGGCACTCAAAGCCAGTGCACTGGGATGACCCTGAGGGATGGGGTGGAAGGGGGGTTCAGGATGAGGGGACACATATATACCCATGGCTGATTCATGTCAATGTATGGCAAAAACCACTACAGTATTGTAATTATCCTCCTATTAAAATTAATTAATTAATTAAAAATAAAATAGACCTGAGAATAATAAGCAAGTTTATGCTAATATCCAGTGGTCCAGAGGCCTTCAGTGCTGTCTGTCCTCGACCTTTTTGGCACCATTGACCGGTTTTGTGGAAAATAACTTTTTCAAGTACTGTGGGAAGGAGGACATGTGTTTTTTTGGGAAGATTCAAGGACATTGCATTTATTGTGCACTTTATTTCTATTATTATTATATTGAGATATAATGAAATAATTATATTAATTACAACTCATGATAATGCAGAATCAATGGAACCCCTGAGCATTTTTTCCTTCAACTAGATGGTCCCTTCTAGGGGTGATGAGAGACAGTGGCAGTCACTCTACAATGCAAGCATCAGCACCTCAATTCCCCCTCAGATCATCAGGCATTATATTCTCATAAGGAGCATGCAACAGTATCCCTTGCATATGCAGTTTACAGTAGGGTTTGTGCTCCTGCAAATACAAAATAAGATGTAGAGTGTGCTGAAAGTTTACAGAATCAGCAGACAATGAAAGGCAATGGGAGATGATCTGAAAGTAGCAGGGAATAGCTGCTTTGACACATGACACCTATTTTTTCCAGCTTTCTAGTTTTGTCTATTTTTCACGAGGCTATGAAAGGTGTTTTAAGAGGTTTTCCATACTTTCTTTCCTAGGTAGTGACAATTCAACCTCTAGGCAAGAGTGTTATTCCTACTACTGGATCTCAGCATAAGTGGTGGCAGAACAACCCTTGGCTAAAATAAAAAGTCAAAGATAATTAGATTCTGAACCTGAGCTAAGGATTTCTAGGAACATACAGAAGTTAAATATAATGAACCCTGAGGAGCAGACCCATATCAAGTTCTAGATCCAAACAGACCTAGAAGCTATGAGCAAGGAAAAATCTCTAGCAAGTGACTAGAGTTTGGAAAGTAAAATCTCATGAAATGACAAAATCCTGTTAAATATGTTAATTCTATGAACTGCCAACTTACAAAGTTTCCAGGGTCCTTTTTTTTATGGGAATTCTAGTTAAGAAACCATATTATTAACTATAGAATTATAGTTATAGGAATTATAGTTACTTAACAAGTGTTCATTGAACATTAGTCATGTGCCAGGTCTCATGAGTGATGTTCTCTGAGAAAGTTTGATTTCAGTCTCTGTTTGTATAGATCATACAAACTTCTGGAGATGTCAGCTGACTAACTAGTGATACTTTCTTCTCACAAGTCCCTAATGGGAAACACAGGATACTGTGAGATACACAGCTGGAATTTTGACCTAGTAGGAAATGAGAGGGCATCTTGGATGAAGGGACAATGAGGATGTGTAGGAGTCATTCAGGGGAAGAGGAGGTACCCCAGGTCTTCATCGGAAGAAATAGCTCATTCAATATGACTGAAGATAAAGTATAAGAAGGGGGGCTAAAGTGGAAGAATGAAAAATTAAAAAAATAAAATAAAAAAACAAAGGCCATATAATGAAGCACTCTGTAAACTCTATGTGTGAGTTATAGCTTTTCTTTTAGTAAGAGTTAATAGACATTTCTCTGTTGTGTGTTTTTTTAGAAAGTTGTGGCTGTGGTTTTATGAATGACTGAGGAGAGATGGTTTTAGTTATCTATGAGAGAGAGGGCTAACCTGTAAGGAAATGGTATATGAAATAGAAAGCAATAGACTTAATATGTGTGTGCATTTCTTCCCAAAATAGAGAAATCAGGGAGGAGTGGAGGAAAAAAAAATAAATATAACTTGAAATATTTTTAGTTAATATTTCTTAAGAGATAACATATTTACAGGGATTTTGCTTAGTGTTTTACATATCTCTCTACAACCTCTGTCAGTTTTTAATAACACATTTTTAAACAGGATAAAATAACTAAATATCATGCCAGTTGTTCCATTTTTAATAAATTCCAGAGGAAGAGTAAAAAATAGTAATTTCCTACATTCAGAAGCATGTATTCTTTTCTACTAATCTGAATCTTAAAGTGGAAGCAGTTATTTTAATACATGTCATATGCAACTACCATTATATATATATATATATATATAATTTAATGAATAATCCAGAGTAACATAAATTCAAATATAGTCAGAAATTTTGAATCTTTAAAACTTTTTGATGCCAGGGACCCAGAGCCGAATGAATTTGAAAATGTAAGACAGAGAGGCAATTTGTTCTTCATAGCTCACACTCTTTGCCATACATTTTAAGTTTCCTGTGTCTTAAAAAGCATAAGTCCTAAATTTTTTATAAACATCAATTTGCCAGGCTTTTTTTTCATGTTTAAGCATTACATTACTGAGAAAGAAATATTTTCTTACCCCAAGGTTGAGAAGATATTCTTCAACACTTTCTATCAGATTTTTTTTAAGTTTAGCTTTTAAAATTTAGTCTATTATATAGTTCATTTTTTTTTCTGTTTCATTTCCCTTAGTATTATTTTTAGCTTGTTAATATGAAGTTTTTACACATATTTTATTAGTTTTATTACCTTGTTTATTTCGTGTTTTATACTGTCATAAATCATACTTTATATCTAATTTTCTAATTGTTTCTATTTCTAAAAACATAGAAAAGCAACTGATGCATGAATATTGACCTTTTACTTTCTGACCTTGATAAATCAGTTCTGGCAGCATTTTTTTGTAAGTTACTTCATATTACCTACCCAAAGCATCATTACCCGATAAGCTAAGATTTTTCACTATTTTTTTCTTTCTGTTTGCTTTTTATGACATTTCTTTACTCGTTGCACTGAAAATGACCTCAATTATAATGCTCAAAGCAATAACTAATGAAATTTCCCCCTTCTACTTCTATTCAGCACATATTAGGTCTACATTAATGTGAATAATTTATATTATGCTTGAATTTGAATGAGCTATGTTTAATTTTCATTGGGAAAGACACTGATGCTGGGAAAGATTGAAGGAAAGAGAAGGGGATGATAAATGATGAGATGGTTAGATGGCATCACTGACTCAATGGACATAAGTTTGAGCAAACTAGATGGTGAAGGACAAGTCAGAATGGTGTGCAGCCCATGGGATCACAAAGAGTCCGACATGACTAGGCAACTGAACAACAACAGTTTTCATTAAGTTCAAAACATTTTCTAATGTTTCCTTTTCTTATCTTTTGAGGTATATGTTATTTAGAGTTTGGTTGCTTACTTTCCAAATAGCTATTTTCTTAAATAGTCTTCTATTAATAATTCTTAATTTAAATATAATAGAGTCAGAGATCACACTCTGCATGCAATAATCATTTAAAATTTATGGAGATTTCTATTATAAAAATTGTACGTGCTATTTTGCTGAAACTACTATATTCACTGGATAAAATACACTCTATTGTGGTTATGTAGAGTGTGTATAAATGATAATAGGTCTAATTGGGTCCTTGGGTTGTTTAGGACTTCTATATCTTTATTGGTTTTCTGTCTACTTGTTAGATTAATTGTATTAATTATGGGGAAAAGAAATATTGAAATATATAGTTATATGTGCGTTTTTGTATTTTGTTTTAAGTTTTATCAACTTTTGCTTCATATATTTTGAACACTTTAATTGGGCATATATTTTAAAAATTGCTCTGACTTCTTGTTTGCCTGATTCCTCTATCATTGTGAAATTTCCTCTTTATTATTAACTAATATGAGTATATTATCTGATATTAATATCACCACTCTTGGTTTCTCATGCTTTGTCTTTGCATAACATTTTTCACTTCAGTTTTTCCTGTCTGCTTTTTTATTAATTTGAAGTGAGTTTGTATACACAGTTAGTAGTTTACCCTTCTTTTTTATAACTAGTCTAATCATCTCTATCTTTTAATTAGAGCCATTAGTCCATTTATATTCATTTTAGATATGAATTGAAGTATACTATCTAGTTGTTATTTTGTAGTCTTTATCTTGTTCTAATTTTTCTCATTTCCTGTTCTTCCTTTCATTAGTTTAACAGTACAAAAAATTCTGCAGAAGATTATTCAGGCTGAAGGAAAATAATAAAGAATGAAAATGTGTTTTTTGGAAAAAAATTTAAAATGCACAAGTAATAATTATTTAAGTAAATACATTTTATTACAGTTTTTCTTATGACATTATTGATGGTTTAAAACAAAAATAATAGTAATACATTATGTGGTTTATAGCTTACAAAGTGTATCATTATGACAGGAGTCAGTAAGAGAAAATACATCCTCTTACAAGTCGTACATCTCCAAGAAGTTTTAAAATCCTTAGCAGAATATAGAGTTCTGTACTCTGAGACCAAAAATGAGCTTAAGCTGTCCTCTTTGTTACATTTTCCTTTTATCATTCATTTGACAAGAGTTACAAAGTTTGTCAGAGACGTGATTTTGCCATGATCAGTGGAAAGACCAATGCATTCAAAACACTTCAATCTACAAAGTAACTTTTTTGCCTACTTTCTTTTAAAGCTTGCATTGGTCAATAGTATTTGGTTTTGGTTGATCATTTTGTTTTATATTTCAACTCTGCATGCCCCAGACACTTACCTAAGTATGGTAATTCTCCTCTCTAGGTTATTTGTTTACTTAATAACTTCTCATTATTCATTAACATCCAGAAATACTGTTTCTCTTAGTGTGCAAGTCAGTCCTTAGAAGACCAAGCAGAAGACAGAGTTAAAAAAAAAAAAAAAGTCAGGAAAATACTAACTATGCTGTAAACTAGAATGGCAAAGAGCATAACACTCATACATGTTTAAGGAGCAGATAATGATAACATAAGGGATGCTAGAAAAAAAGAAAGAATTTCTGACTTTTCATTCTACAAATACTTACTGAGCAATTTATTTGTACTACCCATTGTTTTAGATACTAAAAAGAGCAGTAATTAAAACAAAGTTTATTATCATAATATTAGGTAGGAAGTTTGGCATGAGCAACAAGGGGTGGCTTAGCTGAAAATGATGCAAGCTGATCCCTAAACCCCATCCCAGAGGTATCCAGGAGAGCTCACAGATATGCTACAAAATAACCTTAGAGAGGTTTCCAACTCATGCACAATGTATCCTAGACTCACAGGGGATACAAACTAACCACAGGGGTAAAGCATCTGCCTGCAATGTGGGAGCCCTAGGTTCGATCCCTGGGTTGGGAAGATCCCCTGGAGAAGGAAATGGCAACCCATTCCAATACCCTTGCCTGGAAAGTCCCATTGACAGAGGAGCCTGGTAGGCTATACAGTACTTGGGGTCGCAGAGTAGGACAGGACTGAGCGACTTCTCTTTTCCTCAAGTAACAGTCAGCTGCTAGGAGACCATTAAGGGTACATAAAAATTCTGCACATATATACATCTGGTTATAACAGACTGAATTATGGGAAGACTTACACAACAGAGCCTGCTTTCATATAACTTGAAATTGTCAGTTGTCCTTGAGTGTATACCCATTTGCATCTCCTTTCTTGATTGATGGTGGATATAAGTCCTATTTTGCACAAGCCACAACCAAAAGGAGGATAGGGGAAGTATAAAAAGGATGAAGCCAAAAGGGATCATCCTGCTCCAACATCTTGGGAGTGTCTGTCTCATAAAAGATCTGTCTGCTTGAGCTGACCTGAGCTGTAACTTGTCTGTTGCTTTAAACCCTTTAGTCAGTCATTTCCAAATTCTTGTTGCAGTGATACAAAAACTGAGTAAGAGGTATAAACCTACCTGACATTTGGTGCCCAGACTGAAATTGTTGTGAATATGTGATTTGGATTGCTAATTGTCTCTGGATAAGGTAATGGTCCTCGCCCCTATGGCTGGAAGGACCATGATTCCCTCTAAAACCTCCTTTATGATTTCTCACTTCTCATCTCTTCAAACCTTCTGCAAATAGGTGGGTGGCTCTGAGTACCTCTGAGGGTCTCTGGCCAAGGCTACTCCCTGACATGCTCTGAAGACTCCGCTGTCTGCTAGGCCCCAGCAGCTGCTATCCAGGTGGGTGAGGGTTCTTTCCTTTTCTCGTCTGCCTTCTCTGACTGTCCTCTGCAGCCAGGCAGGTGGCTGTGGATGCAACCGAGTTGCTCTGGCCAGTGCCACCCATTGGTGTGCTCTGTAGGCTCCACTCTTCACTGCGCCCCAAGCTTGTGAGGGTCCTTGCTTCTCTATTTCCTTAGTGCTGAGGAACAGGCCAAATGAAAATACATGGGCACAGGTAAGCACTTAAAAATCATTAGATGCCTGCCGCTTAAAGCTGCCCATGGAAGAATAAGGAGAAATTATGAAATGGACCAGACTTATGTCTGACTCAGCAAGACAACGTCCATACTTCCAACAACACATACAGTATGTGTCAGGTGCATACTGGTTCAAGCAAAATCCTGTTCCCATTTCCCCTGGCCACTACTTTCCTGATACATTAGAAAGGGATCCTTAGCATATATTTGCACTGCTTTTCTCCCCACATACTCCTTCTCCTCCTGTTATCAATGCTACTCGCTGCAAAGTAGTGGGCAGGTCATTGACTTGTCTTGGGAGGAAGATTTGCCATAGTCACCAGGCCCCCTAGAGATTCAGGGCTGGTGTCTTTCCTCTGCTCTTACAATGTGACTTCTCTGCCTGTTTCATCTGCAGTTCCCTCAACTAAAGAAAAAGATGTTGTTTTAAATCCAAGCTGGAAACCTATGAGATCTCTGATAGTTCTCTAGTAATTGGTTTGTCTGGCTTAAGCTTGTGAGTTTAATACAAGTCTGTATAATAATAAAAATAAATAATTACAAATAAATAAATGTTTAATATAAATATAAATAGTTACAAGAAGTATGCATAGTAAAATAGGTTAAAGACCTAAAGCAAAACTGCCTAGTGGAACTCTCTATAATGCTAAAAATATTCTATATTTGTTCTATAAAATGTAGTATCCACTAGGTGACTCAGTGGTGAAAAAAATCTGCCTGCCTGAGCCCCAGGAGAAGCACGTTCTATTGCTGGACTGGGAAGATCCCCAGAGGAGGAAATTGCAACCCATTCCAGTATTCTTACCTAGAATTCCCATGGAGAGAAGGAGCCTGGTGGGCTACAGTCCATGGGGTCACAAAGATTTGGACAAGACTGAGTTATTGAACACATACACATGCAAAGCTGCATTTGGTACTGAGCAATTGAAACATTACTAGTGAGACAGAGAAATCAAATTTGTGATTCTTAAAATTAAATAGCTATGTAGTGATAGTGGTTATGATACTGTACAAACAGGTAGAACAGAAATAATCTTTCTTTGGATTTAATATTTGAGCAGAACCTGAATGAACTGTGGGAATAATTCTTCGTATACCTCAAAGAACATTCTATTTGGAGGAAAGCACCAAGACACTAAGGCTGGGGCATGATCAGTTCCTTTATAATAGTAAAAGGAATTTACCACTTAATGTATGCCCACCTCAGATCAACCTAACAAAGAAAATCTAAGCTTTTGCCCAGCTATTTCGTTTGGAGCAAGCTCTGCCTCTTGCAGTGGCTGTTGGCTTGCTAGAGGATGGGACTAAGTCCTGACACTAATTGGCTAGAGGGACAACCTCCTTAAAGCAGGTGCCGCAGCATCTCTGTCTCCAAAGGGACTGCCTCCTGCCCTGCATCTCCAGGGGGTTCTTCAAGATCAAATGAGTCTGACCCACACTCCTTTCAAATTTTTGCTTCTGTGCTAGAACTTACAACATAAGAGGTTTTGTTTGCACCCTTTTTGAACTTGTGGACACAGGAGTTGGGGGAAGCAGGAAGAACTGAGAGAGTTACATCGAAACACACTATACATGAAATTAGATATCCAGTGGAAATTTACTGTGTGATGCAGGGAGCTCAAATCCAGTGCTCTGTTAAAACCTAGAGAGGTGGGGCAGAGTAGGAGAATGGAGGGAGGTTCAAGAGGTAGGGGATATATGTATACCTATGACTGGTGCATATTGATATATGGCAGAAACCAATACTATAAACCAATATTGTAAAGCAATTATCCTTCACTTAAAAATAAATAAATAAAAGAGAATGGAGTCTCTGTTTCTTACTATCCTCTAGGTCTCTGGCATACGATGCCCATTGATCTTCAAAGACAAATATTTTAAGCATTCTCCTTGGATCCTTATACTGAGGAGCTTGAGGTGGGGATTTGAACCCCTTTCCTCTTGGGGAGAACCTCTGCAGTTGTAATTATTTTCTCTTTTGTATATTGCCTGCCTGGGAGTATGGGTCTTTCTTATGCCTTCTACTCATGTCATTACTGCCCCTTCTTTATTTATATTTGTAGCTTTGGCAAATGTTCTGACAGATTTCAGGTTGTTCTCATAGGTAGAAGTGAAGTTGCTCAATCGTTTGCGATTCTTTGTGATCCCATGACTATAGCCTACCAGGCTCCTCTGTCCATGGAATTTTCCAGGCAAGAGTACTGGAGTGAGTTGCCATTTCCATCTCCAGTGGATCTTCCCGACCCAGGGATGGAACTCAGGTCTCCTGCATTGCAGGCGGATGCTTTAACTCTAAGCCACCAGGGAAGCCCAAAGGCAAGAGGCTTTCATAGGTGGTGCCCTGTAAATAGTTTGTATTCTGTTGTGCCCATCTGGGAATGAGCTCTACTTTTCCATCGTGGCTACACCTCCTGAAAGGTAATTCCTAATGCATTTCAGGTAAAAAGAAGTTTGATTGTAATAGATGACTCAGAAGTGAAGTGTTTTCACAGTAGTTCATTAAACCAGAGTGGCACTGTACCATTCAAATTTATTTGGGTAATTTGCTCTGTTTTGTACTGAAAGTGTAAATTATTTGTACCACAATTAGTTGCATCAATAATAATTTTAATAATAATAATAATAATAATAATAAATAATAATTTTTACCAAGTTTAACTATATCATGTCCCATTTTCTGCTGGAATTTCCCAAGATTTCTTTATTGAGTTAATTGGGATATTCAGATGAATTCCCTCAGTTTAAGGCAGTTTAAGTACAATATCTACTTGTGTTTATCACTTAGGAAAGTCATTTAACAAATGATATACATCAGCTTGATCCAAGTGAGATTCTAATTCTTATAGAAACAGCCAAATCTCTCTGAAAGATGATGACTTTTGTGATCTTTTGATGCTAAATAAATGGAGATCTTTTCCTATGCCTTGAAGGAGATACTGGTGTAGCAGAGAAAGCAGGTATATGAATTAGGACAAATTATTTGTTCGGAGATCTATAAGCATAAGTCATTTTTCTCTTAATGGAAAATTTTATGAGTGGCTTTAACGTGAGCTCTCATGAAGATAATTTTTAATATTACTTAAAATATTTTACATGAATAAAAGGGAAAAATGATGATACCTGCCTACTATGAAGTACTGAAAATATTAAAGATAGTCTGAGAACAAATTCATAATTGATATAGATTAGAAACTAGAAAATATAGCACAAAGAATTTGGCAGTATATCACAAGAATCATGTCCAAAGACCAAGTAAGCCACAGACCTGAAATGCGAAGAATGTTCATCATTAGGAAAATTACTACATTAGTTAATTTTATCAAAAAATAGAAAGAAACATGATCATATCAATAAGTGCAAAAAATTAATCTGATGCAATTCAATACTCATTTACTAAAGATGAAGAAAAATAATAAACTTCTAAATATGACCAAGTTTTTCTAAACCAGCAAAATCAAGCTAAACCCTGAAATTTACATTGAGTATTATTAAATAATTGGAAGTTTCAAGCATAACTTTAATTAAAGAGAAATAATGAAAGTCTTTGAAAAAAAGCTTGACTGATATAAATGATCACATTAAAAACGTGGGTCACTGGATAATTTTTTCTGAATTCCTTTATGTTTGAAAATATCTGCTTCTTTCTGAATCATTAAAACATTTGCATTATAAAACAGCAGCGTTTTTAAATTATATTGGATTTCACATGTACATTAAAAACACCCATCACAAAGAAATATCACATATCACTTAAGCCTGTTTTTTCATGCATTTTTAGTTGTAAAGTCAGTGAATTGTCAATTAAAATAAAGAATGTTAGAATGAGCTCTCAATCCATTTGGTAAAAGCACAACTTTGGAAACTGTTTTGATTAAAAGGATCCAGGTATGTAATACTCACATATGTAACAGTATTTCAAATGATCACCTCATTGTCTGTTTTGGAGATTTTAACCCCCAGAGATAATTCCATATACTAAAGACAGGTTCAGTGTGAGTTACATTTTTCTTTTACCAAGTAAGAAAATGCAGTTGTGACATGCTGTTACAGAAGAGATCCTTCTCTATCTTAGTTATGCCTTAAGGTAGAGCTGTTTTGTTTTGTTTTAATTAATTAATTAATTAATTTTTAATTGAAGGATAATTGTTTTACAGAATTCTCTTGTTTTCTGTCAAACCTCAACATGAATCAGCTACAGGTATACATATATCCCCTTCCTCTTGAACCTCCCTCCTGTCTCCCTCCCCATCCCACCGATTTAGGTTGATACAGAGCCCCTGTTTGAGTTTCCTGCGCCATACAGCAAATTTCCATTGGCTCTTTATTTTACATACGGTAAAGAAAGTTTCATACATCTCACCCTCTCCTCACCTTTCCCCATGTCTATAAGTCTATTCTCTATGTCTGTTTCTCCATTGGTGCCCTATAAATAAATTCTTCAGTACATTTTTCTAGATTCTGTACATGTGCATTAGAATACGATATTTATCTTTCTCTTTCTGACTCACTTCACTCTGTATAATAGCTTCTAGGTTCAACCACCTCATCAGAACTGACTCAAATGTGTTATTTTTATGGCTGAGTAATATTCCACTGTGTATAGGTACCACAACTTCCTTACCCATTCATCTGTTGATGGACATCTAGGTTGCTTTCATGTTATAGCTGTTGTAAATAGTGCTGCGATGAACAATGGGGATACATGTGTCTTACTGGCCCCCAAACAGAAATATAGACTAATGGAACAAGATAGAAAGCCCAGAAATGAACCCATGCCCCTATGGGTACCTTGTTTTTGACAAAGGAGGCAAGAATACACAATGGGGCAAAGACAGCCTCTTCAATAAATGGTTCTGGAATAACTGGACAGCTACATGTAAAAGAATTAAATTACAACACTTCCTAACACTGTACACAAAGGTAAAATCTAAATGGATTAAAGGCCTAAATATAAGACCAGAAACTAAAACTCTTAGAGGAAAACATAGGTAGAACACTCGATGACATAAATGAAAGCAAGATCACTTGTGACCCACCTCCTAGAGTAATGGAAATAAAAACAAAGGTAAATAAATGATACCTGATTAAATTGAAAAACATTTGCACAGCAAAGGAAACTATAAGCAAGGTGAAAAGACAGCCCTCAGAATGGGAGAAAATAATAGCAAATGAAACAACAAGGATTAATTTGCAAATATACAAGCAGAACTGTTTTTACAAAAAGTACTTGTGGAAACCTAAGATACAGAAATTACCCCTTAAAGCTACCTTGGAAAAGTATCTACAAGCCTGAACATACTGAGGGTACAATATCCCAGTTTGAACATCACCTTCAAAAACATGTATTCCCTAACAGTAAAGGCAAATGGTCATGAATCATCAAAATGACTGTTCTTATCTGGTCTAGTCAAGAAACATAGTTTTTCTTCTTTGAGAACTTTGAAGTGACAGGAAGGTGAGTATACATTCAATCATGGATTTTTAATTTAAATTCATCTTCAAGTTTGTAAGACACAAAGCTTATTTCTAAAATTAGAATCTCCTGAGTTTAAAATCCAGTGTACCATATAGCATTCTTTAAAAAATAGATAAAGGGTTTGTATGAATACTAGAACTCCTTGAGTCAAATACATGCCTGCTAATGGGAAAGTTGTAGAAGAAATGGTTAAAAATTATAAGACATAATTGTAATTTAAATACATGAAAATATATTTTATTTAAATATATGAATTATTTGTTTATTTATTTACATTATTGTGTTGGTTTTGCCATATATTGATATGAATCTGCCATGGGTATACATGTGTTCCTCTTCCAGAACCCTCCTCCCACCTCCCTCCTGATTCCATCCCTCTGGGTCATCCCAGTGCACCAGCCCTGAGCACCCTGTATCATGCATCAAACCTGGGATGGAGATTCATTTTACATATGATAATTTACATGTTTCAATGCCATTCTCTCATATCATAAATAAATAAATATATTAAAAATATGAATCAAATGATATATACATATTTTAAAATAAATTTAAAAAATGTGTATTTAAATATACAGTTAAATATTTTCAAAATAAGATGGCATATGCACTAATGTAAATAACATTTCATCTTATTATTTTAATATAAAAGGAAGCAAAAATGTAATCTTTATATTATACTTTTGAAATATTTTCTTTATATAAGAAAAGTGAATGGGCTTAATGATATTTTTTCACAGTTTCAGCACAAAATCTAACTTATAATTTTACTTATAAGTATATTTTAATGTAATATTATTTTATAAATACAAAGGTATTCCCTAATGCTCATATTCATTTTATAGGTTGTCATTTCAATGATGAATTTTCTGGAGAGATAAAATGCTGTCTTTGTTCATATGCCTTATTCTTCTTTTTTAAATGAAATCTAAGAAAAGACCTCTTAGAACTTGGCATTATCTAAGAAAAGGAATTCTACTCTTTAAGTTAAGGTTTACATTAACACAAATAAAGCTGAAAGTAATGATAACCAAAACATATCTGCATATTTTACAAAAACTGTCTCAACTTGTACTTTCAATCATAATTTATTCATGCTCTCTCAGCCATGTGATTACAAAGAAGCTACAGTAAGCATCACATCTCATTAAATTAGACAGTCAAATAAAGTAACCTGAAAGCAAAGTCACACTAAAGTCGACTTTTTAAATTATTGAGTAGAACATTTAGATTATATTTCATAAACTTACTGGACTATCTAGGATTTAAGGCAAAAAGAAAAAAAAAAGCATGTGGCTATTAAACCTTCATGTTTATAATTCTTTATATTAACTTGTTATGAAAAAATTTTGATTGCAACTATTGACTAGGGTATTATTACATTAGGGAATGCATCAACCAGAGCATCAGTATTCACAATGTTGTTATTCTTGTTTAGTCATAAGTTATGTCCAACTCACACAACCCCAGGGATTGTGTAGTTTGCCAGGCTACTCTGTCCATGGGATTTCCCAGATGAGAATACTGGAATGGGCTGCCATTTCTTTCTCCAGGGGATCTTCCAGACTAGGGAAGATCGAACTCATATCACCTGCATTGGCAGGTGAATTCTTTACCGCTGAGCCTCCAAGGAAGCCCAATTCAATATATTTGGATCATTAATATATTTAAAGCTTTTTTAAATGAAGAGATGGAAATAAAAGCTGAATATATAATTTAACAGTAAATTGCAGAGCTTATATTTATTTTTATAGTGTATAATTTCATGAGATCAATAGTCTTGTGTGACATTAAAAGTGTTTGAATACTAAGTTCCTTAAAATGTAAAAGCAGTATGATTTTTTAAAAATAGTATCACTAGGAAATATTTGGCTAAAATAGGTAAAGTCCAATGTAGCCTATCTCTAGTGTTGACTATAACTTAAAACCTTAGACAGTATACAGAAAAATACCTACCCGAGGACTCTGAAAATGAAATCAAAGTAAACCAGTTGCAAAAGTGAGTCAAAAGTTAGGGAATTGACCAGTTAGTCTGAGACTTATGTATCATCTTCCTGTCTGTCTGTCTCCCTGTTTCTTGCACTTTGCTTGTAACAGTGCTCCAAGGGAAGGTTTCTGTTGAGATCTGGGTAGTCAGTATTGACAGGTATAGCAATTGCTGTAGCAACTAAAACTGCAGTAAAAATTTTATCTTTCTGAAAAGATAAACAGAGAAAAACGGGTGTCTGCTGTCTGAAGAGTGAGGGGGAAATCCACATTTTTCTCCAGTCTGAGATCTAGTTTTCTTTATTACTCTATGTAAAAGTGCACAAGGACACACACACACACACACACACACACAAATAAACTTACCTATCTATCTATAGTTCAGTCCCTCAGTCATGTCTGACTCTTTGCAACTCCATGAACCACAGCACCCCAGGCCTCCCTATCCATTATCAGCTCCTGTAGTCTACCCAAACCCATGGCCATTGAGTCGATGATACCATCCTGCCATCTCATCCTCTATTGTCCCCTTCTCCTCCTGCTTTCAGTCTTTCCCAACATCAGGGTCTTTTCCAATGAGTCAGCTCTTCGCATCAGGTGGCCAAAGTATTGGAGTTTCAGCTTCAGCATCAGTCTTACCAATGAACACCCAGGACTGATCTCCTTTAAGATGGACTGGTTGGATCTCCTTGCAGTCCAAGAGACTCTTAAGAGTCTTCTCCACACCACAGTTCAAAAGCATCAATTCTTCGGCACTCAGCTTTCTTCACCGCCCAACTCTCACATCCATACATGACTACTGGAAAAACCGTAGCCTCGACTATATGGAAGATTGCTGGCAAAGTAATGTCTCTGCTATGCTGTCTAGGTTGGTCATAACTTTTCTTCCAAGGAGTAAAGTGTCTTTTAATTGCATGGCTGCAATCACCATCTGCAGTGATTTTGAAGCCCCCAAAATAAAGTCAGCCACTGTTTCCAATGTTTTCCCATCTATTTCCCATGAAGTGATGGGACCAGATGCTATGATCTTAGTTTTCTGAATGTTGAGCTTTAAGACAACTTTTTCACTCTCCTCTTTCACTTTCATCAAGAGGCTCTTTAGTTCCTCCTCACTTTCTGCCATTAGCGTGGTTTCCTCTGCATATCTGAGGTTATTGATATTTCTCCTGGCAATCTTGATTCCAGCTTGTGCTTCATCCAGCCCAGCATTTCTCATATTGTACTCTGTATATAAGTTAAATAGTCAGGGTGACAGTATATAGCCTTGATGTACTCCTTTTCCTATTTGGAGCCAGTCTGTTGTTCCATGTCCAGTTCTAACTGTTGCTTCCTGACGTGTATGCCTACCCCAATTTCATTTCAACATTACAGGGTTTACTCTAACCATTCTCATTTCCTTAGTATTAATAATAGTCTCTGACATTTAAAGACCTGGAGTTTGTTATTTTCAATTTAATTATTTGATGTATTCTTTTTTTTATTTAATTGAACACTTGGCTTCAGGAGCCAAATGTTTTAACATATACATTAACATAACTACTTCTAAGCTGGGTCCCATCAACTGATGTGGTTAAAGGCAAAAGGACAGGGAACACAAAGCAAATCAAGGAGAATGAAGAAAAGAAGTTTGATGATGAGACGGGAAGAGAATGAACTAAATAGGAAGAAATTAGAGAGATAAAAAAGGAAGTAGGAGAGAGGAAAGGCAAATAACAAGTGTGTCCATGGGGTAAAATACTTCTTCCTACCTGGCATCTTTGCTCAACATTTGGTCCCAACATGTCTGTGACTTCCACTCAGTATTTTTTTGTAAATATATTAGCTCATTCAGATTTTTTAAAAGGTTTCTTTCCGTTTCAAACATTTATTAGTGTTGCTGCGTGTGTCCACATTTTCTTATTTTTATTTATTTTTTTGTACTGAGTATGTATATATTGCACTGTGTTTATCAATTCATGAGATGATGCACATTTGTTTTGCAATATTTTTAAATTTTTTATCACAAATGGTTCTATGAATATTCATATGTGTGCCTTTTGAAGACTTATGCTTTTATTTAAAAAACTACCGCTACTGAAAGTGGCTCAGTCGTGTCCGACTCTTTGAGACACCATAGACTCTATGGTTCATGGAATTCACTAGGCCAGAATACTGGAGCGGGTAGTCTTTCTCTTCTCCAGGGGATCTTCCCAACCCAGGGAGAGAACCCAGGTTTCCCACATTGCAGGCTGTTTCTTCACCAGCTGAGCCACTAGGGAAGCCCATGCTTTTATTTGTCCTTGATAAGTATTTGAATTTTCTGGTTGTATCATAAATGGTTATTTATTTTAAATGGCTCTACTAATTTGCATTCTTACCAGCAATTGATTTTCCCTAGTGTAAGTATTCCAGAAGCCAGCATTCAAAGTATGTCATGAAAGTTTAAATATTTATATAATTTAGCCTTGGCAGTCCTAGAAAATCACTTTTGATGCAATCTAATGCTTGGTCAAGTCATTAAAGTGGGATAAGTCAAAATAAAATTCTAAAAAATAAAATAGTACACAGGCAGACAATAAATAGGGACCATACATGAATATATATTTTAGAGAACAGATAGAAAAAGCTGAAAAGAATATTTTAAACACTAACATATCAATACAATAAATGTAAATAGTCTAAAATGAGCAAAATAGATGAAAAGCATAATCTAAATATATGCTATTATTAGCAAGCTCACTTTAAATATAATGATTTGGGGAAAATAAAAGTATAAAGACATGTCATTCAAACTTTAGTCAAAGGAAAGCAGGGATGACTCTGTTATATCATATAAAAGAGAGCTTGTCTGTAGTGATGATCTCACAAATCTCCACATGTGATAAACTACGTGGAACTAAGTATAGCCAAAAATACACATATAAATGAGTAAATTTAGAACTGGTGAAGTATGAATAAGTCCAATGGATTGTATGAATGTAAATTTTCAGTAGGTCAAGAGCATATGAGATCCCTTTGAACAATTTTTTTACAATTGCATGTGAATCTGCAATAATCTCAAAATACAAAGTAAAGGAATAAATAAATTTATCCCTTCAAAAGAACAAAAAGAATGACACTCTTTTCTATATTATGATGTAGAAATCCCTCCAAGGTATAATATTAAGTAAAAAATTAAATTTGCAAAAACAATGTACATAGTATCCTATTATTTGTGTAAAAGTTGGGGGAAAAGGGATCATATTCAGTTTTTAAAAGATTTATTTTTATAGATATTTTAAGTTTATAACAAAACTGAGTGAAAGGTACAGAGATTTCTCTTCCATCTCCTGCCTCCACACATACATAGCCTTTATCAGCACCATTCATCAGCAAGGTGTGTTTTATTTATTCATTTATTCATTTTTTTAAACCAATAATGAACCTACTATATATCAATTTTTATAACATCAGATAAATAATTTCTCTACCATGCAAAATCCTCTGGGTTCTGCCTGTTTATCTCTTCCCTCCATCATCCTGTGACAACTACTGAATCTTTTAATTGTCTCTGCAGTTTTGCCCTTTCCAGAATGTCACATATTTGGACTCATATGGTATGTAGCCTATTGAGATTGACTCCATTCACTTACTAATATGCATTTATGTCCCTCCATGTCTTTTCATGGCTTAATAGCTCATTTTTATGGTATTGATTAATATTATGTTGCCTGGATATACCATAGTGTGTTTATCCATTCATCTAGTAAAGTACATTTTTGTTACTTCCAAGTTTTGTAAGTTATGGGAAAAGCTGCTTTAAATATCTGTGTGCAGGTTTTTGTGCATTTTTTCCAATTCTGTGTTTTTGTATAATTTTCAAGTGCCATTATTTTTTGACTGTATAAGTGTTAAAGAGAAAATTAGAAAGAATATACTAGAAAGTCACAATAGTGTTATCTGTTAATATATGAGGCAAATTGTACCATTTTATAACTCATAATTCACATGAATATTTTACCTATGTAAAGCCAAATGTATTTCTGGAAAAAGTAAAATAAATCCACTAACCCTATGGAACAACTCAATTATGTTTCTCAAATAAATTTTAAAACTTTGATAAAAATTTCAAAATTCAAGGTCAGATGTAGAAAATGTTAATACCTTAAGATCAATGAAATTTTGGTGCAGACTTGAAAAATATATACAGATTAAAATAGACAAATAGCATTTATATCTAAAAGAAGAAAAGCATTTTATATAATTGAATATATTTACTATAAAATAATTTAAAAATTATGAATAAAATGTTGCATCTCAAACTGATATAATATATATTAAACATTGTCATAATGCTAATTCTGTAGCCACAGTCTCATCAAACTGAGGTATAAGAAAGAGTAAAACTCCCAATCTGAACTCAACATTTTTTATTTAATATCTTTCAACAAGTCATATCTAGTGTTATAAGAATCAGGGAAAATTGAAGAAATCTAAGCTAAACTTATTAGTAATTTTTTAAACTATCAGTTTAGAATTTCCCAAGCTAGATTTAGAGATTTAGAGATCAAATTGCCAACATCCATTGGATCATCAAAAAAGCAAGAGTGTTCCAGAAAAACATTTACTTCTGCTTTATTGACTATATCAAAGCCTTTGACTGTGTGGATCACAACAAACTGGAAAATTCTTCAAGAGATGGGAATACCAGACCACTTTACCTGCTTATGTATGCAGGTCAGGAAGCAACAATTAGACTAGACATGGAAAAACAGACTGGTTAAATTAGGAAAGGAGTATGTCAAGGCTGTATATTGTCACTCTGCTTATTTAACTTATATTCAGAGTACATCACACAAAATGCCAGGCTAGATGAATCATAAGCTGGAATCAATATTGCCAGAAGAAATATCAACAATCTCAGATATGCAGATGTCATACCCTTATGGAAGAAAGCGAAGAAGCACTAAAGAGCCTGTTGATGAAAGTGAAAAAGGAAAGCGAAAAATTGGCTCAAAACTCAACATTCAGAAAACTAAGGTCATGGCATCCAATCCCATCACTTCATGGCAAATAGATGGAGAAACAATGGAAACAGTGAGAGGCTTCATTTTCCTTGGGCTCCAAAATCACTGAAGATGGTGACTGAAGCCAAGAAATTAAAAGACACTTTACTCCTTGGAAGAAAAGTTATTACCAACCTAGACAGCATTTTAAAAAGCAGAGACATAAGTTGGGGACCTCAGTCCAGTGGATAAAAAGCAGAGACATTACTTTACTGACAAACATACTTCCTGTCAAAGCTACGGTTTTTCCTGTAGTCATGTATGGATGTAAGACTTGGACTATAAGAAAGCTGATCGTTGCAGAACTGATGCTGTTGAGCTGTGGTGTTGGAGAAGACTCTTGAGAGTCTCTTGGACTGCAAGGAGATCCAACAAGTCCATCTTAAAGGAGATCATTCCTGGGTGTTCATTGGAAGGACTGATGTTGAAGCTGAAACTCTAATACTTTGACCACCTGATGTGAAGAACTGATTCTTTGGAAAAGACCCTGACATTGGGAAAGGTTGAAGGCAGGAGGAAAAAGGGATAACACAGGATGAGATGGTTGGATGGCATCACAGACTCAATGGACATGAGTCTGGGAATTTGTGATGGACAGGGAAGTCTGGTGTGCTGAAGTCCATGGGACCTCAAAGAGTTTTACATGACTGAGCAGCTGAACTGAATTTAGCAAATCCAAGGGAATATACAGATATGCTAACACAGCTAAAATATAATTTCAGTATAACAAGATAAGTGACTAATATTCAAAAGCAATACTGATTCTGTAATAAAATATTAGATATATTTAAAAGACAAATTGACTTATAACCATAGCAAAATTATATTCTTTATAGAATACAATATAAGTTAATTGTGGCAAAATCTATAGAGATTCTTAACTGATGACATAGGGGCTTAAAGTAATAAGGAGTGATGAAAAATTTTGTAATGGGTAAGCAACATGATTAGAATTCTGCTACAAAACTTAATCCAGAGCCTATATAAAACCTACTTGCAAAGCACATGTAAGCTAAGTGGGTTGCTTATTATGCTACTCCCATTTTCTAGGTTAGAAAATAATATAGTCTTATAGGTAAAAAATAATGTCAATGAAAAATAGAGAGGAGGCTATAAATAAACAAGAGTAATAGCATGGAGGTAGAATTTTAACTTAGCAACTTATTGATTATGTGATGCAGAACTCAGATGCTCTTCCTCAGTGATTCAGAATGCAATTAACCAATTTGAGGCATGATAGAAATATAGGTTCTAATGAATTTCAAGGAAGTATATGTCCTCAGAAAACAGGAAAAAACAACAAGAAACTATCATGGTGGATTTGAAGTGATTAAACAAAAACTGTATTTTTATGTTTAGGTGAATTAAAACTATTTTAAACTATTTAACAGTTAAAAGCTATTAAATTCAAGCAGAAGAGTTTTCATATTTATGTTATATGTATTTAAAAAAATGGACAATTTAACCATTATACAGTAATGATGAGTTTTATATGTTATTTTTTGGTTTTGAACCAAGATATGTGGCCAAATAGTCTTCTGGATGCTCCTATCAGAATGTATTTGAATGAGATTAATGTTAAAACCAGTGAACTTTGAGAAAAATAGACTGTCGTTCAAAATGTGTATGAGCCTCATCCAATTGGTTGAAGACCTGCGTAGAATACCAGACAGCTCTTTTCTAAGCATGAAGGAATTCTCCACCAGACCGCCTTTGGTCTTGAACTGTAGGCTGTATGCTGTAGCCTCCATAGCTTCATAAGTCAATTTCTCACCTCTTTTTCTTCTTCTCTCATATATCTATACATACATGTAGATATTTTCTCTCTCTCTGTCTCTCTATCTATATGTATATATATATATATATATATATATATGTTTCTATGAAGAAGACAATCATTCTCTCTTGATTTTTTCCATGTAATTAGAATTCTGGGAGCCACTCTCCCTTAGAATTATCGTTTGTCTTTTCTAGTTTCTACTTCTTTACTTTTCTTATAAAATATATGTTCACCAGGCCTTCATCCTATTCTGTATTTTATTCCTTTTTCTCTGTATTCAATCCACACCTTCAGACTTCAATGTTTTCATTTATTGTATCATGCCAGAAATTGCAGACTGTTGATTTCCAGCACTTAAGTCATACTGAGGTCTTCTTATTTGGTAGATTTAGTGAAATGTTGACTCTCACCCTAGTGGCTCAGTGGTAAAAGAATCTGCCTGCCAAATAGGAGATGTAGGTTAGATCCCTGAGTTGGGAGGATCCCCTGGAGAAGGAAGTGGCAACCCACTCCAGTATTCTTGCCTGGGAAATCCCATCAACAGAGGAGCCCAGAGGGCTACAGTCCATGGAGGTCACAAAAGACTTGGACATGACTGAGGAACTGAATAACAGTGAAATGTTTCATCCTCTAAATCTTTTATCTACTGTTGCAAAAGCTTAAAGAATAAAAAAGTGAAAGTGAACCTTATTTTGCATCCAAAATATTTTAAAAGTAGACATTTCAAAATACATTTGGCTACAATTGTTGTTGCTGTTCAGATGCTAAGTCATGTCCAACTCTGCAACCTTATGAACTGTAGCATGCCAAGCTTCTGTACTTCACTATCTTCCTGAGTTTGCTCAAACTGATGTCCATTGATTCAATGATGCCATCCAACCATCTCATCCTCTGTTGTCCCCTTCTCCTGCCGTCAATCTTTCCCATCATCAGGGTCTTTACCAATGAGTCAGCTGTTTGCATCAGGTGGACAGAGTATTAGAGCTTCAGCATCAGTCTTTCGAATGAATATTCAGAGTTGATTTCCTTTACCCGATTGGCTGGTTTGATCTTCTTGCTGTCCAAGGGGCTCTCAAGAGTCTTCTCCAGCACCACATTTTGAAAGCATCAGTTCTGTGGTGATCAGCTTCCTTTATGGTCTAACTCTCACATCCATACATAACTACATATGTAGCTACAATAATTTCACATGATTCATTCTCAATTTGTACTTGGGTGTATTAAAGGCACCTGAGATTTAATTTACTTTTTCCACTAATTATATGAATTACTAGCCCCTGTCCTGAGTTCTCAATTAGTGTTAATGCTACCATTCATCTTTTGCTATAGAAATCTTAAAAATTTCCACGATTTGCCATTCTCCCTTACCTGTCTTACCTGTATCTTATCTGTATCTTCTTCTCTCCAAATAACAAGGAAAAGAAGAAACTATTGCTAAATGAAGAACCAGAATGAATGTCACCAATAATATCTAAGCAAAAGGAGCCAGATACAAAATGTTGCATATGTGTACTGCATAATAAATTACAAAAACAGGCAGAAAGCAATCTATAGTGTCTATGGTAATATAAGCCAATAGTCATAGTTTTGAAAGAATATTGACTAGAAGAAATTATGAGAAATATTTACAAGATGCTTGTAAATTATATATTTTGATTGGGATGATGTTTACATAGGTACATTCACATTGCATTGTTGTCTGCTTCTTTTATTAAATCTTTGCACATATTAACCAAATTTATTTTAAATTTTGTTTATGATAGTTCTAACTTCTGGGGCATCTATAGATATTACTCTGTGGACTATTTTATCTTATTGTCACCTGGGATTTCCCAGGTTGTCTTATGATTTTTGAGTGAATGCTGGATATTTGGTACAGAAGAGTCCAAATTAAGATAAATATTATTTTAATAGGAACGCACATCAGATTATTGAACTTCCCTAGAGTTTCAGCTGGTAGAGAATCCGCCTGCCATGCAGGAGACCCCAGTTCGATTCCTAAGAGGTACTGATCAGTTAGTCTGTTAAGTTTTGGATTTTTTTGTTGATAGAATTAACTTGAGCATGTTTTGGTTTCAGTTAATTTTAATAAGTTACTGTTGCTATTCTATGGATCTTGAAGCATCAGGTGTGAAGAAATTTTTTCAGTGTTCTTGTTTGACCTACAATTCTTGTCAATCTATATATTTTTGCACTAGAGGTGACATGCTCACTTTATCCCTCCTGTATCCCAGCAGATTGCTGTTGGATTGTTATTCAGCTTGAACTTATAGTTGGTCAAGGAGGTACATGATTCTCTTGGTTCAGGCTCTGTCTTTGACAGACTTTAAACCTTAGGAGTGAAAGCTTCTGAATGTATAGTTTCTCTTCTACATGGGACAGGTTGATTCTATGTGCTATTTTCAGGGAGATTGGCCATAAGGCAGTTTCTTGCACCTTACCCATAGGTAGCAAGTCTTCCCTCTGAAAGATGCCATAGACGTGGATGTGAAGGTGTTTTGTCTTCCTTGCCAAGTAGGATAGTTCTGCTTCTACCAATCCCTCCAAAACAAGGAAGCAGAATCTGGGTTTACTACCCTGTCATAGCACCTTAAAGTCTTTTTTTTTTTTTTTAACTTTTTTAATTGTATTGGTTTTGCCATACATTGACATGAATCCACCATGGGTATACATGTGTTCCCCATCCAGAGCACCCCCCCCACCACCTCCCTCCCCATCCCATCCCTCTGGGTCATCCCAGTGCACCAGCCCTGAGCTGCCTGCTTTGCTTTGCATGAAGAAAGGATCCAAGATGAGAGCTTGCTTTCATGACTATGAACTACCATTGGAATTAGAATCGGGGCTTTTTCTGGTTCTTTGTCTTGTCTTCAATATTTATTAAAATGCAGCCTGACTTTTCACGTATCTTAGGCTGAGTGGTTTTATTAGTTGGTTAAAATATTAGCTAGAATTTTTACCCACTTTAATGGTAGCCAACTCCTCTTTTAGGGCTCTGCATAAAGTAAGAAGTTCATGTGTCCTTAATGTAATCAAAATGGGCTTGTCATTCATTGAAATTTATTTCAACTGTTGACTTATGAATACAGATTTCTGATAGGCTCATGACATTTTGATATTTCAAGGATGATCTGTTTTCTATCATTACTAAAACAGGAGTGACATTTTCTTGCAGTGTTAAATAATCTGAGAGAAAACAAAAGACTAGTTGCATTCAAACTGTAGAAATGGATTCATCTATATATTTACAATTTAGTAACTTTTCAGTATAAATGTTATGCTTCAACTGGACTGTTTACAAATAAAAGTTGCAGTGTTTAATATATAACCCTTATTCTAAACACCACAGTCTTGTATATATTGTTAAAAATTTGAAAGGCATTCCCCTAGTATATCTCCTTTTCACTTCAAAATATCAAGATATATTTGTCTGCCCCCTCTCTCATTTATCCAATTTCAAAACATAAATACTCAGCCTAGTGGCTAAAAAATTACACACACACACACACACACACACACATATATATAAACACATATATATAATTCATGCTAGTTTCTCAATAAAATCCCTTTTCTTTTCATTGAAACATTCGGTATTCATTCATCAAACACATTTTAGTAACCACATACATAGTATTATTTTAGACACCAGGAATTTAAAAAAAAAAGGTATTGGCAATGGTTTTAAAATGTAATAGATTTTGTAAAGTATGTTGAACTCTTTCTATGACATGTGAAGAGGAAGTCACTGATACATGCCACAAGTCTTCTGGCTTAGATGTCAGACAACTTTTGAAGTAGAAGAACATTTATAGTTATTTCACTCTTTCTATCACCTTTATGCCTTCTAAATTCTAGTTTTTTAAGTAACTTCTTCATGAAAGAAATAAATATTATTAAGATAAAAAGGAAAAAGCTCAAAATTTACTTACCTGAATAGAGGAGAGAGAAAGAGAAGGTATTTAAATAACTTTATTGTGACAAGATAACATATGCAATGTAGAGAAAGTCAAGGTACCATAGTAACAACGTAGTAGCTGACTGGTATGGAAGGGAGAATTGAAAGACTCAATAGAAGAGACCACCAGCTTCATACTGATGGTTGTGGTCACATACCAGGCATACAATACCCTTGCTTTTCTGTGTTGTTATATCAATATTCTCATGGTATGAAGGAATACTTGAATTCTTCAAAAGAGAAGCAATCTCAAACAATTGGAGCAGACTGCATATTGGACGCTGGCTAGAGATAAACTTGGAAAGGCTTCTTAGACTAGGTACAATAAAATACTGTTGCCCTGAGAGGGTACAGATAGTTTCCCCTACTAGGAAGTTCACGCAAAGGAGGGGCTGAAACAACTGAGCCTCAGTGGCTGTGTGGCTAAGGAAGATGAGCTGAAATATTTTCTCACAGCTATGCAAACTGTGGAGCTACACCTCTGCTTATGGCTTACTAAATTCAGTGCCTAAGGAGAAAAAAAATATATAAAAGGAAAACAGTTGCTCTGACAGCTGGGATGGGTCCAGCTTTAGCAGCTGTGGGCATTGCGGGCATGTACACACAGGGGTTTGGCCAGACTGAGGTTCTCCCTGTTTCCACAGGAGGTCCAGGTGCATGACTACTGCAGTTCTGGGACCTGATCTCAGTGGATCTGCACTAGTGGTAAAAAGCACATGGAAGAAAATTGTCACCCAATTGTCACCCAGTTCCAGTAAGTGCAGAATCCCATACAGGAATAACCCAAGGAAACACATGTCAAGACTTATAGTAATCGCAAATAAAAATTAAATACAAAAGAAAGTATTAAAGCAACAATGGAAAAGCAGCAAATAACATATAAGGAAAGGACCATACGATTATCAGCTGATATTTCAGCAGATACTCTGCAAGCCAGAAGGAAATAGCAGGATATATTTAAAGCGATGGAAGGGTAAAACCTGCAGCCCAGAATGCTCTACCCAGCAAGGCTTTCATTCAGATTCAACAGAGAACCACAGTTTTAAAGACAAGCAAAAGCTGGAAAAGTTCAAATCAGTTTTATGGCAAATGTTAAAGGAACACCTCTAGGCAAGAGGAGGAGAACAGAGGAAAGAAAGGAAAAAACAAAAAACAAACAAACAAACAAAAAACAAAACAAAACCTACAAAAACAAACCCAAAACAGTTAAGAAAATGGAAGTAGAAAAACTCGTATTGATATTTATCTTAAAAGTAAATGGATGAAATGTTCCAGCCAAAGACATAGACTGGCTAAATGGATATGGAAAGAAAACCCCATATATATAAGCATTGTTTACAAGAGGGACACATACTGACTGAAAGTAAGGGGACTGAGAAGATATCCCATGCAAATGGAAATCAAAAGAAAAGTGGGATAGCAATACTCATATGAGACAAAATACACATTAAAATACAGATTGTTACAAGAGACAAGGAAGGAGCACCATAATACATAAGGCAAAATGCTAACAGCTGGTAAAGGGAGAATCAATAGTAATTTAATAACAGTGGGAAAAATTAACACCTTATTTACACCAATGGGCAGATGATCCAGACAGAAAATTAATAAGAAAACACAAACCTTAAATTAAGCACTCAACCAAATAGACTTAATTGATATAATTAATACATTCTATCCAAAAGTAGCAGAATGCATTTTCTTTTCAAGTGCACACAGAATATTCTCCAGGTTAGATCACATTTGGGTGACAAATCAAGCTGAGGTAAAGGTAAGAAAACTGAAATCGTATCTCGCATCTTTCCAACCACAATGTGATGAGATTGGAAATTAATTAGAGAAAGAAAATGTAGAAAACATAAACATATAGAAGGTAAACAATATGCTGCTAAGTAATCAAGGGATCACTAAAGAAATCAAAGAGGAAATTTAAAAAATACCTAGAAACAAATGATAATGAAAACATGATGATCCAAAGTCTATGGGACACAGCAAAAGCAATTCTTCCCAAGAGGGAAGTTTATAGCAATACAATCTTAAGTCAAGAAACAAAAGTCTCTAACAACTTAATCTTACACCTAAGGCAACTAGAGGAGGAAGAACAAGCAAATCCTTAAGTTAGTAGAATAAAAGAACTCATAGTGATGAAAGCAGAATTAAGTGTAATAGATACAAAGAAAACAATAACACAGATCAATGAAACTGAAAGCTGGTTCTTCGAAAAGATAAACAAAACAAATAAACTTTTATCCAGACTCATCAAAAAAAAAAAAAGGAGAGGACTCAAATCAATAACATTTAAAAAAAAACAACAAAGGAAAATTACAATGGATACCACAGAAATACAAAGAATCGTGATACTACTACAACAACTACATGCCAATAAAATGGCTAACTTGGAAGAAATGAAAAAAAAAAAAAATCTTAGAAAGGTATAACCTTCCAAGACTGAAATAAGAAGAAACATAAAATACAAACATAGCAATCACAAGTAATGAAATTGAAATTGTGATTAAAAAGTCTTCCAACAAACAGAAGCCCAGGACCAGCTGGCTTCACAGGAAAATTCTAACAATTTAGAGAAGAGATAACACTCATCCTGCTCAAACTCTTGCAAAAAATTGCAGAGCAAGAAACACTCCCAAGCTCACCATTATCCTGATACAAAAGCCAGTCAAATATATTACAAATAAAGAAAATTACAGGTCACTGTAACTGATGAAAGTTACTCAAAAATCCTCAACAAAATACTACCAAGCCAAACCCAACATCACTTTAATACAATCCTACATCATGATCAATTGGTATTCATCCCAAGCATGCAACAATTCTTTAGTATATGCAAATCAATCAATGTGATACATTATATTAACAAATTGAAGAAGAGAATACATATAATCATCACAACTGATAAAAAAAAAAAAAAACTTGGAAAAATTCAAAACTCATTTACGGTACAAAGTCTCCAGAAAGTGGGCATAGCAGGAATCTGCCTCATCATAATAATAATAAAAAAAGCATATATGACAAACCCACAGCATATATCCTTCTCAATGGTGAAAAACTGAAAGCATTTCCTCTAAGATCAGGAACAAGACAAAGATGTCCACTCTTGCCACTATTATTCAGCATAATTTTGGAAGTCTTTTCCATGGCAATCAGGGAAGAATGAGACATAAAAATAATTAAAATTGAAAAGATGTGAAACTGTCACTCTTTGCAGATGATACAATGCTATACATAAAAAATCCTAAAGATGTTCCTGGAAAACTACTAGAGCTCATTAATGAATTTGGTAAAGTTGCAGGATAAAAAATTAATATCCAGACATTTCTTGCATTCCTATAAACTAATAATGAAATATCAAAATGAGAAATTAAAGAAAAATCCCATTTAACATGGCAACAGAAATGAATAAAATACCTAGGAATAAACCTACATAAAGAGTCAAGTAGGTTATTCTATGGTATAAACTAAAACAGTCTCAGGAAACCATAAGATACTGATGAAAGAAATAAAAGACAACACAAACAGATGAAATGATACAAAGTGTTCTTGCAGGGGAAAAAAATCCATATTTGGAAAATGAATATACTACCAAAGCAATCTACAGATTTAATGCAGTCCCTCACAAAATTAGAACAATTTATTTTTTCAATTTGTATGGAAACACAAAAAAGCCTGAATTGACAAGCAATCTTCAGAAAGAAAAATAGAGTCAGAAGAATTAATCTCCCTGATTCAAACTGGACAAAAAAGCAATAGTATCAAAATAGTATGGTACTGTATCAATATCAGAAATATAGATCAATGGAACATAAAACAAATTTCAGAGATAAACTCACATACCAGTGGTTGTCTAATCTATGACAAAAGAAGTGAGAATATACAATGGAGAAAAGACACTGTTTTCAGCAAGGGAAAAATGAACAGCTGCATGTAAAAGAATAAAATCAGAACACTCCCTAATAGCAAACAGAACAAATAAATAAACTCAAAATTGTTTAGAGACCTAAATGTATGGCTAAACACTATCAATTCTGCTTAGGAAAACTTAGGATGAGCACTCTTTGACATACATCACATCTCCAAAATACACAAGCTGCTCATGCAGCTCAATATCAAGAAAACAGACAGCTTACAAAAATGGAGGGAAGATCCAAACAGACATTTCTCCAAAGAAGACATTTATATTGACAAAAAGCACAAGAAAAGATACTCAATACCACTAATTATTAGAGAAGTGAAAATAAAAGCTACAATGAGGTATTATCTCATATCAGTCCACATGATCATTATCATAAAAATCTACAAATACTGGACAGGATGGAGAGAAAATGGAACCTGCCTACAATTGTTTGTGGGAAAGTAAATTCATACAGCTACTATGAAGAGCAATATGTAGGTTACCTAAAAAACTAAAAACAGAACTTCCTTATGCTCACTCTTGAGCATATATCTGGAGAAAAACCACAATTTGTAAAGACACATATACCTCAGTGTTCATTGCAACACTATTTACAATAGCCAGGATATGGAAGCAACTGAAATGTCTATCCAGAGGAACAGATAAAGAAGTTGTATCTATAGACAATAGAATATAACTCAACCATAAAAAAAGAACAAAATAATGCCATTTGCAGCAAAATTGGAGGTGGAGAGAGGCTTCCCAGGTGGCGCTAGAGGTAAAGAATCTGCTTGCCAGTCGAGGAGATGCCAGAAACAAGGGTTAGATCCTTTATTTGGGAAGATCCCCTGGAGGAGGGCATGGCAACCTACTCCAGTATTCTTACCTGGAGAATCCCGTGGACAGACGAGCCTGGTGGGCTACAGTCCATAGAGCTGCAAAGAGTCAGACACAACTGAAGTGACTAACAAACACACGTGAACCAAAATGGATGGCCTTCGAGATTGTCCTACTGAGTGAAGTAAATCTGATAGAGAAAGGCAAATCTCATATGATATCACTTATGTGTAGAATCTAAAGCAAAAGGTACAAATTAACTTATTTACAAAATATAAGTAGAGTCACAGATGTAGAAAACAAACCTATGGTTATCAGGTGTTAAGGAGAATAAGGGATAAATTGGGAGATTGGGACTGACATATTCACACTACTATATATAAAATAGGTAACAGGTAGGAACCTGCTGTATAGCACAGTAAACTGTACTCAGTACACTGTAAGAGAAAAGAATCTGAAAGAAAGTGGATATATGTATGTATATCTGATTCACTCTGTGTACAACTGAATCTAACACAACATTTTAAATTGACTATGCTACATAAACAATTAAATAAATAAATGAGAAAAAAATTCAAAAATTATATTTAGTACTCACAGATACATTATGCAATATTTTCTCATTTTTCACCATTATAAGTAATGGCACAATAATGCAGTAATAATAAAGCACTAATGATATGCATTGGACAGATTAACATGAAATGGATTTGTTGTAATAAGTATGTTTTGTAGACTTTTAACTTCTTTGTTAAATTTCCTACCACAAATGCTGTATCATTTGTATTACCACTAGCAATGCATGGAAATGACACTACCCTCCAGTACAGTTTGCTATAATATTTAACTTCTTAGTACTAAAATAGTATATGATTATTTTCTTTTCTGTTTTTGATTTTCAGAATGAAATGATTGAATAATTTTGAATCCCCCCCCTTTTTATGGTTAGCTGTAAGCTGTCTGTGTTTATAGCATATATTTTATTTTTCTACCTTTTTTATAAACACTTTAGGACATTTTTGTATATCAAAGATAGAAATTTTTAAGTTCCCTTATATGTAGCCCTTATATGTAGCTAATGCTTACAATTTGCACTCTTTAAATTCAATTTTATTTGTAGTTTTTGAAATACAAAGATTTTTATATATTCAAATTCTTAGAGTTTTACTTTTTTTGGAAATGACTGGTGTGTCAAGTATTTACACATATATTCAAGTCATATCTGCTTTATACAAGTTCCATATTTAATTTTTTATCTTGTAATAGGTTTTTACCAATTTATTGCCCCTAATATTAGAAATATTAAAAGTTTAAATTCTAACTTAGGGAAATTTTGAACATTTAATGTACTATTTTCCTGAATATTTGTGTTCATTTTTGGTAAATAACTCTGAGTGGAATTGTTAGGTCACAGGCTCTATGCTGTGTTTTAGTAGGCAGTGGTGGGGATTCTCTAATGATGTTTTAGTAGGTAATGGTTAGGACTCCATGTTTCCATTGCTAGGGTCCTGTTTCAACCCCTGGCCAGGAAACTAAGATTCCTGCAAGCCACATGATGTGGCAAAACAAACAAATAAAAAGCAAGTAGACTGTCTGTGTAATTATAATTATGGTTGTTTTTCAAATTTTAAAAACTTTAAAATATAATGAAAACTAAAAACAACCTTTTTGAAATATGTATAATAGCATTTTACTTGACATTATGATTTTCATTTTCATTTCCAAGGCAAACCATTCATTATCACAGTAATCCAAGTCTATTTCCCAATCAGTAATGCCAAAGAAGCTAAAGTTCAGTGGTTCTATGAGGAGCTACAAGACCTTCCAGAACACCAAAAAGAGGTGTGCTTTTCATCATAGGAGACTGAAATATAAAAGTAGGAAATCAAGAGACACCTGGAGTAACAGGCAAGTTTGGCCCTGGAGTACAGAATGAAACAGGGCAAAGGCTAACAGTTTTTTTCCCAGGAGAACACACTGGTTATAGCAAACATCCTCTTGCAACAACACAGGAGAAGACTATACACAAAGACAAAATGAATTAGACTATTGATAGTACATGGGGCAATAATAAGCAGCATCAATATAATGATAACAGGGATTAGTAGGGGCATTAGCCAACTTCAAATTCCCCCTTGCCAGGAGAAGGATCCCCCAAAGAGAGACTGTCATCATCCTTAGAACTCTCCAGCTCATTCTTAAAATCCCTGAGGACTGTGAGACTTTCTTTAACTTGGTTGGAGGTATTTAACCAGAAATAACATGTCTCATTCAAGATGGCTCAAGTCCCTCCTTGTTCAGGGATCAAAAAATCTCTCTCTTGTCTATTTTGGAGTACTACCCCTGCCAAGCTGCTTTGACTCTTTAGAGCTATCCTGAGAAATATTATACCCAGAAAATTAATTTTGGGGGTGTTCATTAGAATGACATTCATTTGTAGTCCTGAATAGGTATCTGAGGTCTCTCAGGTGCTCACAAGTGTATTGAATTTTTTTTTTTTTTTCTGTTTTCTTTCTCAACTTGACTCATGAGTAGCGAGTCCAGGAGTCATGCCCTGGTACCTTGACTGCTGTGGGTTAGAAAGTATTACAGGGAAGGGGCCCTTCCATGTGGGCTGGAGTTGAGCCTCTGAGGACCCATCTTTCCAAACTTTAATTAGGACTTGAGTCCTTGGAGCTTATAGTGGTGACTCTTTCGAAATCTTTTGGGTTCTGATTCATACACACAAGTGTATTTCTTGTTGGAATTGCCCAGTCGCCATGGTACAAGACCAAAGGATCTGAATCTCTGGATCTAGGAAGAGATCATTGACATAAAAAAAAAGGTCTGCCATATAGCATCTCATAGGGACTAAGACCAACCTGTTCCTTAGGGGTAATACAGGTGCAAGGAGAGCTATTGGTAAAGCCTCCTTCCGTCCCAGGGAGGCCTCCTGAGTTATCTTTTTTATCACTGATTTTAAGAATTGATTGGCTCTTTCTACTTTTCCTGAAGACTGAGGCCTTCAGATACAGTGGAGGCAATAAGTGATGCCCAATTCTTTAGAGACCCCTTGGGTGACCTTAGAAGTAAATGATGTCCCGCTGTCACTTTGCAATGACCAGGGCAGACCAAATCTCAGAATGATTTCATGGAAAAGTTTTACTACCTTCTCAGCCTTCTCAGTCCAGGTTGGAAAGCCTTCAATCCATCCTGTGAGTGTTTCTATCATGACTGGTAGGTATTTATTATACCTTTGAGAAACTGGCATCTGGGTGAAGTCCATCTGTCAGTCTTCTCCTGGGTAGGTCCCACGCCATTGAATGGGCTGGGCAAGCTGGGGTGCTTGAGCTCCTTGGGGGTTGTTTAATTGGCAAGTGGGACAAGAGGAGACAATTTGGCTTATAGTATTTTGGAGGCCTGCTCCTCTGAAGGACATTTCTAGTAATCTTTGGAAGGCCTTCTCCCGTAAATGAGTGGTAGCATGTAAGGAGTTAACCAACTTCCTTTTGAAGTTCCCAGGCAGAAAAAGGAGTCCCTCCTTTTGGAACCACCCCATATGATCTTCTTGAAAGCCCTCACTCTTAGCTTTAAGAGTTTCATCTTGAGTATATGAAGGAGTTTCTGGCAAATTAGTCTTTGGAGCTAGGGTGGCAACTCCTATTAGGTCATTGTTCCATAATGCTGCTCTCTTAGCTGCCTACTCAACTGCTTGGCTCCCTGATGCTACTTCCATGCTCCGTTTTTGGTGTCCTTTACAGTGAGAGACTGAAACCTCAGGGGGCGGATGGACAGCCTCCAAGAGTCTAAGAATTTGATCATCATATTTGACTGGGGGTTCTTGGGTGGTCAAGTGGCCTCTTTCTTTCCAAATAACAGTATATACATGTAGCACAAGAAAGACATACTTGGAGTCAATGTAAAAGGCTACTCTTTTTCCTTTTCCTGACTCTACATCTTGAGTCAGGGCTATGAGCTCAGTAAATTGGGCTGAAGTACCTGGTGGCAAACGTTTAGCCTCTATGGTCTCAAAATTGGAGATTACTGCATATCTGGCTGTTCCTTTTTCATCTAAAACAAAGCTGCTTCTATCGGCATACCATATTTCCCCAGGATTTGTCAGAAGATATTCTGACAATCCCTCTTGGAGTTTTGTTCAATGGTTGAAAGTATCTAGGCAAAGGTGAAAGGGGAGAGAGTCCTTGGGGGTAGCTAGGGATGTAGCTGGGTTAAAAACTCACAAGGGGATATAGTCAGGCCTGGATTTTCCATCAGCACTACTTGATATCTAAGGATCCTTTGGTCAGACTTCCATAAATGGCCTCTCCCATTCAGGAATTGTTTCACTTGGTCGTTTGGTGGCTGGTAAAAATAGTTTGCCCCCAAGAGAAAATTTTAAAGCATCTTCTATCAGGACTGCAAAAGCTGCAAGGCAGGGAAAGATCTTATCCTAAAAATGTAGTATAACACTTGGGGACCACCAGAATCTTGGGGTAGGGGCGGGAAATATTTGTCCTTCCCAAGAACAAAGAAGTGTTTGGGTGAATCTTGTTTTTTTTAAAGCCCCCAAAATGGTACAGGTTTGGGAGGAGAAGGCTCCGGAGTAGGATGTCAGGACAGAGTAGGTAGCCCCTTTGTCAACAAAGAAATTCTCCGATGTACCTGCCACATCCAGTTGCACCCTTGGCTCCAGCTCCATGATAGTTATCTGTGACAGGCAGGCTGGCTGAAGTGGGCCCGTTCAGTCCTGTTGAACCACCGTGAGGGAAGGTTTGGCACTTAACCTTGAGACTCTTGGATCCCAAGGGCAGAGTGCTGCCCAATGTCTCAGCTGATGGCATTTGTAGCCAACCATTTTAGAAGACTTGTCATGGTTTAGACATTATTTTGCCCAATGTCCAGCCTGTCTATAGATAAGGCTTTTGTCTCATGCCTTGTCCTTCGAGGGCTCAGAGTCTGCCATAGGGCTTCCCTGGAGGGTGGCCAGCATCTAGGCATGCCTTATTTCTTTCCTTTTCTCCCTTTCCTGCGCCTTGGACTCCCTCTCCTGTTCTCTGTTATAAAAGGTATTGGTGACTGTCTTGATCATCTCATTTAAAGAGGCAGCAGGGTCCTGCTTCTGTAGCTGTTGTAACTTTATCCTGATATCTGATGTACATTGAGACAGGAATTTATCCTTTAAAATCACCTGTCCCTCATATAAGTCTATGTCCAGATTGGTAAACTTTTGGAGGGCCTCTTTTAACCTTTCCAGAAAGGCAATGGTGTTCTTATTGGACTAGAGTTTTTGCTGAGACTGGGCACTGTCCAACAACTAATAGCTTTCCTTCTATTTTTATGGGTGAACTTCCTTAGGGGTGAGTCTTTTTGAAGCTTATCCTACCCAGTACTGCTTCAATCTGAGAGCTGGGCATTCCTGGGTCAGGGTGCAGATTCCCAGGCAGAATGAGACTGACAACATCCTCGAGATTGAATCCCCTGACAGGTTGAGGCATGTCAGCCTCCTGAGAGTTGAGTCCCTGGGAAGGTTGAGGCATATCAACCTCCTGGGACTGCTGGTCTGGCAGATCCCTGAGCAGGATGAGGTGTGACAACCTCCTAAAGGCCAGATCCTTAGGCAGGGCAAGGCAGGTTGACTTCCTGGGATCCCAGGCTGGAGTTGAGTGTCCCCAAGGTCTCTAGTGTGACCAGTGCTGGGTAGGGTTAAGGGACTGTAATCTTAACTCATTGTTTCTTTGCCACAATGGATGGTAATAGATACTAGGATGTAAAACAATCTCAGCCTGTGCCCTGAGACTAGGAACCTGGTGAAATAGCCATAAGCCTTATTCTCTTATTGCTCTGAAGGAATGTAAGTCATTGATTTCCTCCTCTAGTCCTCCATAAGAGCAGCTTAGGGTATCTCCAATGGTAAACATTTCATTGTCATAGACACACTCTAAGTAATAACAGCAGTAATGACAAAGGAGTTGGTTATCTCATCCTGTTAGGCGCATTAAGAGTTTTTAATAATAGGCTTTGTGGAGGGATGTTGCCTACAGAAGTGGCAGGGTCCTGGTTGTAGCAGTTATTAAGTAGCTTAAGGACAAAATGATAAAAGACAATAGATATTCAGTAAAAGTGAAGTGGAGATTTGATTCAGGGGTATGTTCACAGCTTTAGGAGAAGAGTGGAAAGAGTTTGGGCCCAAACAACCTGTAGGGCTAACCCCCAATGTAGCAAACATTGTCCCTGGAAGTCCAATTGCTCTTGAAGGAATGCCACCAACCCATGGACTTCTAGCAGGCATTGTGTGTCTGTCATCTGCCCTAGCGAGTTCACTGAGAGAGTCTGTTGTTGCACATGTTGTAGGAAGCATGGAATATGAAGACCTGAGTCTCCAGAAAGATTGGATATTATACAGTATTTCCCTCCAAAAGGCCAGCTATTTTCTGGTTGTCCCACCAGAAGATTGTAGAGGCAACATTGTGGGCCCAGATGGGGCTCACAAAAAGAGCATGGAACAAAATGCAAGTGGGCAAGGCACAACTTTTGAAGGAAGGACATAGCCCAAGGGCATAGTTAAACTGATTAAAATCAAATGGGTCCAAGACGGCAGAATATGGAAAATTCTCACGAGATGGGAATACTAGACCACCTGACCTGACCATACAGAGAAATCTGTATGCAGGTCAAGAAGGAACAGTTAGAATCAGACATGGAACAGCAGACTGGTTCCATATCAGGAAAATAGTATGTCAAAGCTGTATATTAATACCCTACTGATTTAACTTATATGCATCATGTGAAATGCTGGGCTGGATGAAGCAAAAACTGGGATCAAGATTGCTGGAAGAAATAACAACCTCACATATGCAGATGACACACACTCTTAAGGCAGAAAGCGAAGAGGAACTAAAGATCCTCTTGAAGAAAGTGAAAGGTGAGAAAGAAAGAGTTGGCTTAAAACTCAACATTCAGAAGCCTCAAATCATGGCATCTGGTCCCATCACTTCATGGCAAATAGATGGAGAAACAATGGAAACAGAAACTTTTTTTGGCGGGGTGGGGGCTCCAAAACCACTGCAGATAGTGATCTCAAACACGATAATGTAAAGAAAATAAATAAAATAACAAATTACAAAAAATAAAAATAAAAAATATCAGGGTTGTAAAAGATGCTTGCTCCTTGGAAGAAATGCTATGACCAACCTAAACAGCATTTTAAAAAGCAGACACGTTACTTTGCCGACAAAGGTCTGTCTAGCCAAAGCTATGGTTTTTCCAGTAGTCATTCATGTATGGATGTGAGACTATATTGGACTTTGGACTAAAGAAAACTGAGCACCAAAGAATTGATGCTTTCAAACTGTGGTGTTAGAGAAGACTCTTGAGTGTCCTTTGGACATCAGGGAGATCCAACCAGTCCATCCAAAAGGAAATAAGTCCTGAATATTCATTGAAAGGACTGACGTTGAAACTGAAACATCAATACTTTGTCCACCTGCTGGGAAGAACTGACTCACTGGCAAAAACCCTGATGCTTGGATAGATTGAAGACAGGAGGAGAAGGGGACGACAGAGGATGATATGGTTGGATGGCATCACTGACTAGATGGACATGAGTTTGAGCAAGCTCTGGGAGTTGGTGATGGATAGAGAAGCCTGTCATAGTACTGTCCATGGGATCTCAAAAAATCAGACACGACTGAGCTATTGAACTGGCAGACAAGTCAAACTCAACTAAACCGTGACCCTCAATCTGCAAGCTAAATGACACACCCACACTTATAGCTGTAATGGCACCATTACAGCTATAAGCACCATCAAAAGACCAAGAAGTAGGTGGTTCCCCAGTTGTTGGAATGATCCTCCAACTCATTAACATATGAAGTCATTCAACTCACAAAAGCTAACCCCACATTTCATGGCTACCACACTCGCCCTCTGTTATGGCTACACTCTTGGAGTTTTCTTCTCGCTGAATTGGAAAAAATCTGCCTCTTACCTATTGCTGTGTCTCTCACTGAATTCTTTATTCAATGATATATCAAGAACCTGAGCTTCATTAGGTCCTGAAAACAGGCACCATGGATTTTGGCCGGGCTCAAATCCCAGTCAGACATGACTGTGAGACTAAGCACAGGACAGAGTCCCTACCATGTGGATTTGAGTTCCAATCCTAGGTAAATGGTTTCAAAAACAACTTTTAGAAATGGAAAGATGATGACCTTCCCAATACTTTGTAAACAGTGACAAAGATAAAGAGAGGATGAGAGGAAAAATCAGTGGAAAAAATGTGCTGAGGAACGCCTTTCCTGACTTGCCAGAAAAACTACTAAATACTGTGACTACTATTTTCATTGACCTGATCCTTGGCACAAAGGCGATTAAGAACAGAAGAACCCTCGCCTGCTTGGGCAACAGCTCCTAGGGTGCAGCAGATAATGGAGCCTTCCAGACACACTGGGGAGTAATCCCTTCCAGAGTCCCTCAGTTGCACCCACTGCTGCTCATCTGTTCACAGGGGCTTCAAGTAAGCAAAAAATGAGAGATTGTAAAGGAATTAAGACTTTTTAGCCCTATGTCCTTCCAGTCATAGGGGCAAGGACCTCCTGCTTTAACCAAAGGTCTTCTGGAATCTGAATTGAGCCTTGTGAGATTTCTGCTGAGGGTTTTTTTTTTTTTGCTATCCCAGTTTTCAGCATGCTAGGCTTGTCACTTCCACTGTGCTGAGTTTCCTTCGTGTTCAGCTTCCACGACAGGAGCTTTTGCCAAGTTGGCTTCTGCTGTGCTTGATCTCTGCCTCACTAGGGCAGAGCTGAGGTTGTTTCAGCCAGGTTATATCCCGGTCACTTCACCAGATACGTAAGGAGAGTGTGTAATTTCCTCAATTCTGTCTTGCCACAGCAAAGATTTGAAATGGTGGGCCAGTGTTACAGCTTGGTTACAGCTCAGAGTTTAATTTGGCAAGCAAATAAAAGTACACCCTTGAAGTGTGAGGGCAGACTGACCCCAAAAGGGAGAGGCTCAATCTTGGCTCCGCTTTTTATATGCTTTGCCTCCTTCCCCTGATCCTGCCCTATGTAGATTGAGCTAGGCAGAAGGGCTGCTTGTTTTCCCTGAAGTTCTCATTCAGGCCCTCAGATTTTCTTTTGTTCCAAATTCACAGGCTTTTTCATGTCTTTGTCTTTTAGCCACCATCATTTTGGCCTCCTTTTTCTATTTTAACTACTTAACAGATTGAAGACGGGAGGAAAAGGGGATGACAGAGGATGAGATGGTTGAATGGCATCACTGACTCAATAGACATGAGTTTGAGTAAGTTTTGGAGTTGATGATGGACAGGGAAGCCTGTAGTGCTGCAGTCCTTGGGGTCACAAAGAGTCAGACACGACTGAGATAGTGAACTGATTATTTTAATTAGCAATACTCTAGAATCTTGAAGTTATACTCAAACTTAATTATTGTAATCAATGTTTGAGCATTTGGTGAACCAGTTAATAATTTTTTATTAAGATGGAGAGAGAAACATTCAGTAAGGTGAACTCTCCAGGATTATATGAGCCTGTGTCACCTTGTTGATGGAATCAGTCTATCCACATATTATTTCCTCTGTCATCCTTTGCCACTTCTTTACATGCAAGATTATCTTATCTCTGTGAAATTGAAATATCTACTTCAATATCAACAAACAAAGATTTAACAGGTATCAGAAATTCCTGGCCTTCAAAACTCCTAAAAGGGAAACAAAGCCTGTGATCCAGCAGATGCCATCACTCCCCACAGTGATTGCTGAGAAGCTATGGGGGATATGAGAAATCAGAAAAACAGGATGCTGGCCCCAGATAGCTGAAATGCATATGGAAAGAATGACTTCAATAATCCAAGGCTCATGCATCTTTCCATACATAAAGGTGCTAAACTCCTTCAGATGTCTGGTTTTTCATAATGAACAATAATCTCTAATATTAAGACTGACTGTCTGCTTTGTTGCAAACTTCTAGATACCCTGACTCTTTCCCTCACCCACACGGAGCATCTCTTAGGGCTGCTGCTGCTGCTGCTGTTAAGCTGCTTCAGTCTTGTCCGACTATGTGAGACCCCATAGATGGCAGCCCACCAGGCTCCGCCATCCCTGGGATTCTTCAGGCAAGAATCCCAGGAGTGGGTTGCCATTTTCTTCTCCAATGCATGAAAGTGAAAGTGAAGTCGCTCAGTTGTGTCTGACTCTTAATGACTGCATGGACTGCAGCCTACCAAGCTCCTCCGTCCATGGGATTTCCCAGGCAAGAGTACTGGAGAGGGTTGCCATTGCCTTCTCCATCTCTTAGGGCTACCACTGAATAAAACACTCTACTTTCAGGCTATGACTAATTTTTAGGTCAACACCTCTAATAGTCTTTACTCCCATTTCCTAATTGTCACCACTTTCAACCCCATCCTTATTTTTCTACTTGCTCCCTTGAAATTCTTTGAATTCTTTCTCCATTGTAATAATCCTACATAAGCATTCAGTCCAGTTTAGTTCAGTCGATCAATCATGTCTGACTCTTTGGAGCCCCATGGACTGCAGCATCCCAGGTTTCTCTGTCCATCACAAAAGTCTTGGAGCTTACTCAAATTCATGTCCATTGAGTTGGTGATGCCATCCAATCATCTCATCCTCTGCTGTCCCTTTCTCCTTCTACCTTCAACCTTTCCCAGCATCAGGGTTTTCCAAAGAATTGGTTCTTTGGACCAGGTGGCCAAAGTATTGGAGTTTCACTATCAGTCTTTCCAATGAATATTCAGAACTGATTTCCATTAATATTGACTGGTTGGATCTCCTTGCAGTCCAAGGGACTCTCAAGTCTTCTCCAATACTGCAGTTCAAAAGCATCAATACTTTCAGGCTCAGCTTTCTTTACAGTCTACCTGTGACATCCATACATGACTACTGGAAAAACCATAGCCTTGACTAGATAGATCTTTGTTGGTAAAGTGATATCTCTGCTCTTCAATATGCTCTCTGGTTTGGTCATAGCTTTTCTTCCAAGGAGCAAGCGTCTTTTAATTTCATGGCTGCAGTCAACATCTGCAGTGATTTTGGAGCCTAAGAAAATAAAGTCTTTAACTGGTTTCATTGTTTCCCTATCTATTTGCCATGAAGTGATGGGACTAGATGCCATGATTTTAGTTTTCTGAATGTTGAGTTTTAAGCCAAGTTTTTCACTCTTGTCTTTCACTTTCATTTAGTTCTTCTTTGCTTTCTGCCATAAGGGTAGTGTCATCTGCATATCTGAGGTTATTGATATTTCTCCCAGCAATCTTGATTCCAGCTTGATCTTCATCCAGACTGGCATTTCACATGATGTACTCTGCATATAAGTTAAATAAGCATATAAGTTAAATAAGGTGACAATATAGTTTTAACATACTCCTTTCCCAATTTGAAATCAGTCTGTTGTTCCATGTCCAGTTCTAACTGTTTCTTCTTGACCTTCATACAGATTTCTCAGTAGACAGATAAGGTGAACTGGTATTCCTATCTCTTAAAGATTTTTTTCACAGTTTGTTGTGATCCACACTGTCAAAGGCTTTGGCGTAGTAAGTAAATGAAAAGTAGATGTTTTTTTCTGGAACTCTCTTGCTTTTTCAATGACCCAGCAGATGTTGGCAATTTGATCTCTTGTTCTTCTGCCTCTTCTAAATCCAATTGAACATCTGGAATTTTATGGTTCATGTACTGTTGAAGCCTGGCTTGGATAATTTTGAGCATTTCTTTGCTAGCAAGTGAGATGAATGCAATTGTGTGGTAGTTTGAACATTCCTTGGCATTGCCTTTCTTTGGGATTGAAATGAAAACTGACCTTTTCCAGTGCTGTGGCCACTGCTGAGTTTTCCAAATTTGCTGGCATTTTAAGTGTAGACTTTCAAAGCATCATCTTTCAGGATTTGAAATAGCTCAACTGGAATTCCATCACCTCCACTAGCTCTGTTTGTAGTGATGCTTCCTAAGGCCCACTTGACTTTCCTTTCCAGGATGTCTGGCTCTAGGTTAGTGATAACACCAACATAGTTATCTGGGTCATAAAGATCTTTGTTTTATAGTTCTTCTGTGTATTTTTGCCACCTCTTCTTAATATCCGCTTCTGTTAGATCCATACCATTCCTGTCCTTTATTGTGCATTTTGTGAAACATAAGCATACTTTCACAAAATATTCTGCACCACTTCATTCATTTTCTCTATGTTAAACTTGGTTCTCTTTGAGAATACCTTCTTCATTTGTGAAGTTTTCTGACTAAATACTTCTCATTATTGTAAACATAGTGATCCCAGAGCCAAGATAAATATTTGCTGTTTTTCTATTCAGTCTTTCAAATGACTAAAGTTCTATTTTTTTTTTTTAAATTCTATTTGAAGGTCATGCTGTCTCATTGTTCCTCCTTTTTTGAACTTATAATTAGTGTCATCTCATAATCTTGCCACCTTTTCTGGTTCCCTTTATTTCACATTATTTCCTGTTCAACCAGAGGATTACCTCTGTTTTACTGTCACTTTTGAAAATAACAGGGCCATCATATTTTCCCTTCTAATATATAGATGTAATAATTCTTGAGTTTGGATTAACTCAAATATCTGGCTTTCCATTGTTATATTCTAACTTTAGAGAGGCTCCATTAAAAATTATATAAATCACAACTTTAGGACTATTAAAATTTATGATCTGTAAGTTCACTATAGGGTGATGCTACTTTTACCTGTTCCAGACAAATTCATGTCTCACACTGCAGCATCTTCAGTTTCATTTATTTTTTAACCATCAAGCTAACAAGTGCCCTTTGTGCATGATTAAAATAGAAAATTGAGGCTATTAAACATTACTTCACCTTTTTTGTTTCATAACTGCCAGGTGATTTACAATCACTGATTGCTGTATTATGTGTCTGAGTCTTGGCAGATATTTTCACATAGATTTTACCTGGGCCCTTGATTCATTAATTTGCTTTCTTCCACTTTTTCTTCTTCTTTTTCTTTTCTTTTCTTTCTTTTTTTTTTCTTGTAGCACTTTACAGAAAAAGAACTGTAAAATTAGAAAACTCTGATAGTATATAGGGCTATTGATGGCCTGCTCAAATATCCTCCCCTCAAGGGAAATACAGAGGGGAGACAGAGATAAAGGAAATTGTCTTTACTCTGAAATTAAGTGAATGTTTTCTGGGAAAGCACAGGAATCTCTAGATTTATTATGCTGGAAAAAGCAAATCTACTTCAAGGAGGGGAAGCCAATGTCTTCATACCTACTAGTAGTAGTACTCTGGACCATGGAGGGACATAGGTCTGAAATGTTAGTATCCTGGGATTTTTCCCTACATAATTATCCTTAACTGAAAGTGCCTTGCTCGGAAGAACTGAACCAAGCAGAATGTGAGTCAAGTATGGAAAACCATGTCTCAACAACATTCATACTTTTCAATCCTTTGGAAAATAGTTTCTAGTTGCTACTCTTCTTTATAACATCTTCCTGTATAAAAATGTATACTTTATTGAGTAACTTCAGTTAAAATTTTTCTTACAGTTTCCTTTGATGTCATACATAAAGCAGTCTTACCTTAGCTATGCAGTAAAACTTGCTCATTTTCATTTGTAATAGTTTCACTTGTTTATTGACTTATCCATTTATGCATTTTAACTTTTTAATGTTTATTTTTATCTAAAATTAGTTTTGGTATTAAGTTGACAATCCAAACAGGTAATTGATTTTGTTGTCAGTGAATCTGAGGTTCTTTCTTCATCATGAAAGATCTGGAGACAGAGCTGAGTGGTAAAGGAAGTAAAGTGATAAAAGTTTATTTAAGCAAGGATACACTCTCCCAGGGACAGCATTTGGGCAGATGAGGAGCTGTTGCCCTGGGCATCTTTGGAAAGTTAGTTATGAGGAGCATACAAGTGAAGGGGCACAATATTAACTGGGGAAGGAGGAATTTGGGGTATGATTTTCCTTATTTTTCATCCCAGTTGACTTCCCTGAGGGGAGGAGGGATTTCTGTCCACATTAACTTAGAATAGACGTGTCATGGCATTGGCGCATGATGGGTACTTCTTATCTGTAAGGCCAATCCGATTGCAATGAGAACACAATGAGCAAAATATTGCATTTGTATCCATTTCCTCACTTTTTTTGTCTGATACTGGGACCCTTATCACCCAGAATGTGTGGTTTCCTATCAGCCTGCAGGTTCCTGCTTTCCTTTGTCTGTCTGTGTGTGTTTGTGTATGTACTCAGCCCCTCAGTCATGTCCAGCTCTTTGGGACCAGGCTCCTCTGTTCATGGAATTTTCCAGATAAGATTACTGGAGTTAGTTGCCACTTCCTTCTCTTGGGATATTCCTGACCCAGAAATCAAACCCATATCCCTTGTGTCTCCTACATTACAGGTGAATTCTTTGCCACTGCACCTGGGAAGTTCCTTATCTGACTACAGACCCCTGCTGTTTACAAGATGCATTATTTTCTGCCACCTGGCCCCTGGCCCAACATCTCATATCTATCTTCCTGGCTGCTGTAACAATTATGTCATTGTGTTTATCTGAATATTCTATTATTTTTTCACTGGTTGAAATTTAGAAAGTCTCAAAGAATATCTGCATATATAAACAGACACGCCCATACATATTTCTGACTGATTGTAAAGTTTATTTTCTACTTCATTAATCCATCTGTCTTTCAGAATGGCTTTACCATATACTATATTTAATATTTTGTTGTTGCTGTCCAGTCACCCAGTTATGTCATGTCCAACTCTTTGTGACTCCATAGACTGTAGCAAGCCACGCCTCCCTGTCCCTCACCATCTCCAGAGTCTACCCAAGTTCATGGCCACTGCATCAGTGATGCCACCTAGCCATCTCATCTTCTGATGCCCTCTTCTCCTTCTCCTTAATATTTAGTAGTATTTAAATTGATTTATTTAAACATTGAGAAAATAGATTCTATCTATACAAAAATTTTACGTAGATCATCACAAAAAAGTAGATCTTTATAAGTAGAATACAATCCTTGAAAAGTCAGTAAGAATTGGATCCAGCACATAAGTAGGATTTGTTATCGGTCTCCGGAGGCCTCAGCCTACAATAACTTGGAGCAAGTCGGGTTCCCAGCCAGATATTGGGGCTGGTTTTCAGTGGTGAAAGCACCAGATCCTAGACACTAGACCAGTGGTCAGTGACAAGTGCCCTGGCCCTTCAGATTTGCAGAAAAGAACCATCACAAAGTAGTGAAGCAAGAAAATTATTTATTAAGAGGAAAAGAATATAGTACATGTGGATAGGCACATGGGCAAACTCAGAGGGAGATTCCCAGAGCTGTGTCCATGTGGCAGTTTAAATCACTTATATGGGGCATTTCTTCCAGTTTTTCTCTGGTCAATCCCTTTAATGTGCTAGGTTCACAGTCCGTATTTGGTATATCTCGGGAACCTTCATGTCTACTTACTCATCTTGTAGCTGAGATGAATCCTACCTCAAAGGTGTCTGGGTAGGGAATCCTTTGACATTGCTCCCCCTTTGGCCTGCAACGAGTCTTTTCTGCACGTGTGTGGTTGGGAAGGTCTCCAGACTTTGGAATGAGAAATATGTGGTCTGAGCAGGGCCTAGCCTCCTCCCTTAATTTTCCTACTATTTTTGTATTGGAGTTTCTGTCAAGAGAGAATGGATCTCCAATTGCTTTACCCTGGAAGGGGGGCATCTGCCTCCTACCTGCTTATATTAGGTATAAAATGCTTCTTTTTTTTCTGTCAACAAGGGAAAAAGAATAAAAGTAGGCAAAAGTTCTAAGTTTTCAGCTTGTTTGGATTTTGAAGGCTGTTTTCTGATGGATTCTGCATTATGTGAGGTTGCTATCACTTTAGTGATCAACTTGATTTTCCCTGCTTTTCTAAATTCTGATTTCTAAAGCCTTCCAGGAAATAATTTTTATGCAATGTCACTTTTGATCATTATTTTATTTTTATTGCTGATTTAGTTCTATGACATTTAGGTTTTTTATTAACTCTTAAAATTTTATACTGTTGTGCAAAACAATGATATCACTTACTTTTGCCTACCAATGTCCCTCTTCTGGTAATGACACTTAAATTTTTCTTGGGAAACTACCCTTGTTTCCTTTCTCATAGTTTTAACATGATGATCAAACAATGTTTCCCACTTTTTTTCAGTCCAAACAATCAATCTTTCTTATAGGAATTGATTCTGGTTAGAAGAATGCAATTAAAAGATTGTCTGTCCATTAATGACAACATCCCAGAAACTATACTAGTTCTCATTATTTCTGAGACAGAATTCTGTGTTTTTTTTTTCTTCTTTTCATTGTGTGAGTTACCATATAGATTTATTGAATTTCTTTTATTGTTCATATTACCCAATGACAACTAGTATTGTCTGCAATCATTGTGATCTTTCCTGGTGAGAATAGAGAACAATATAGAATGAACTAAACCCAAGTGATGGAAACAGGTTTTAAATAGCTATTGGGACAAAATGCAATGGCAATCTCCCTTACTTTCAGGGATTTAAAAGTAACAATCTATGGTAGCCAATTAAATTATCACCTGTGGTCCTATAGACGTCTGCCTACTATAGGGAGAAACTCTGTGTGATTGAGCAATGAAATGCTTAGTGATTTGAAGAGAATGAAAAATTATGCCATCATGGGGGAAAAAGATAGTGTGATGGTTAAATAAGAGAGCAGAATAATTATATATTTAAATTCCCACTCTAACCATAGAAACTTTACATCATTGTGATAAAATAATATTATACTTGGTGTAGCTTAGGATTGAAGTCATTGAAAGGAAAAGTCAGTGCTAGATTTTTTGACTTAACAAATTGTATTATCAATTGAATTTAAATTCCTGTAAGCATTTGGACCTGAAATTTAAAGAAATGCAAATAATTAAAATGAAAATATATGTGCAGATTCAGGAAATACCATAATTAATTCATATTGAAGGTCTGATTGAATAGCCTGAACTCATGAGTTAATTTCCAAGCAATTCCTATCCAACTTTGCTTTTATGATCAGCCCTGCAATGTTCCTTTGGCTGGGTAGAAGTATGACAGGAAAAATATAAAGCTGCCATTCAATGGCATCTCAACACCTGCTAGTGTATAATTGTCTTTCTTTTATTTTTAAGAACTGAATTCAGGGAAACACTAGGACAAGGAAGAGAGTGCTGATTTAACTCCTTCCTTTGATTTTCATCTTCTGGGTTTGTGTTCTGATCTGTTGATTCTCTTTTTTTTTTTTTGACTCTTTTTTTCTTTTTTTTTTATTATTGTTTTTGCCATACATTGTCATGATATCACCATGAGTTTACATATGCTTCCCCTCCGGGTCCCCCCTCCCTCCTCCCTCCCCCCCGGGAAATCTCGCTGCACCAGTCCCGAGGATCAATCCTGGGCTGGCGATTGATTAGACACATGACATCTTGCTAAGGGACAATAGCTAGTTGCATCTTCTTGCTTGTTGTTAGTATTAATAGTTACAACTCCACCTGATGCTGATCACCTGTCAGTTCCATCTGTGCTACTGACATAGTGTGCAAATGCTGGCAGTAAAGTCAGCATGTGTTTGCTGGGTTTTGTGGGAACTCTTCAAACACTCCTTGCTAATGCAGATACCTGGTATAACAGATGCAGGTAAGTTGTAGCTCTGCCCTCCAAAGCACCCCCAAAGTGTGATCCACCTCATGCCACAGTCTCTTAGCTGCAGTGCTTTCACCTTCAGTGGATGACCCCTCTGAAGAATAGAAAAGGCATTTTGAGATCTGGATACCTCCCACAGACTTCTCAATCCATAAGAACTCATGACATTTTACTATGTAAAAGGCAAAAATGTTGTTTGCTGCTATATGTAAACTTTTCTTCTTTATTCTCTGTAACTTCTGCTGTTTACATGGCTTAGAGATATTCATATGAGAGACAATTTATAAACTGTAAATTGAGGGGAGGAAGAGATGCTGATTCCCTGATATGGTACTTTGCTCTTTCTCTGATTACCTTTATACAAATAAGGAAGTGATGGAAGATGGGAAAGCATTTAGTTTCTCCTTGAGCTCTGCTTTTTGTAAATCCTCAACTGGATTTGCTGATGGCCATTCAAACAGAAAATAAAGCATATCCTTCTTTTCATATTTCAGCTGTGAGCTAACTACACTCTTGTTCTGCATTACCCTTTAGCAAGAAAACTTGGGAAGTGTTACAAAGTAAGACCCCTTCATGGATCACTACCTTGTCCTGGCAAAGGGGCTTGCATAACTCAAAGAAGTTATGAGCTCTGCCATGCAGGGCCACTCAAGATGGACAGGTCATAGCAGAGTTCTGACAAAATGTGATCCACTGGAGGAGGGATGGCAAACCACCCCAGTGTACTTGATGTGAGAACCTTATGGACTGTGTAAGAGGCCAAAAAGAAGGTGCCCAATATACTACTGGGGAAGAGCAGAGGAGAATTACTAATAGCCCCAGAATGAATGAAGTGGTTGGGCCAAAGCAGATAGGACTCTCAGTTGTGGATGTGTCTGGTGGAGAAAGTAAAATCCAATGCTGGTGAGTACAGTATTGTATAGGAATTTGGAATGTTAGGTCCATTAATCAAGGAAAATTGCACATAGTCAAGCAGGAGATGGTAAGAACAAACATCGACATCCTAGGAATCAACAAACTAAAATGGATGGAAATGGGACAATTTAATTCAAATGACCTACCCTTTTTAGTGGTCAGATACAGACGGTTGTGAGAGCTGGACTATAAAGAAGGCAGAACCCCAAATAATTTATGCCTTCAAACTATGTTGCTGGTGAAGACTCCTGAATGTTCCTTGGACAATAAAGAGATGAAACCAGTCAATCTTAAGGGAGATCAACCTTGAATATTCCTTGGAAGGACTGATGATGAAGCTGAAACTCCAGTATTTTGGTCATCTGATGCAAACAGATGACTCATTCGAAAAATCCCTGATGCTCAGAAGGATTGAGAGCAGAAGGAGAAGAGGACATCAGAGGATGAGATGGCTGGATGGCATCATTGATGCAATGAACATGAACTTGAGCAAACTCTGGGAGATGGTGAGGGACATGGAGGCCTGGTGTGCTGCAGTCCATGGGGTCACAAAGACTCAGACACAACTGGGTGACTGGACACCAAGAACCACCACCACAAATTAAGAAAAGAGTGTATATCTCGGTTTTTATTTTTTAAACAACTGAACACTTTTGCAACCAAAATGCAAAAGTAAACAAAATCTGAATAACTGTCTGAAACAAAATGCAGAGTTAAAATGGAGAAGAATGAGGCTTCACTAACAAAATACAGCAGAAAATTATTAATGTATTTTATTGACTACAGGCTTCCCAGGTGGCATTAGTGACAAAGAACCTGCCTGTCAATGCAGGAGATGTAAGAGACGCTGGTTCAATTCCTGGCTCAGGAAGATCTCCTGGAAAAGGGAACGACAATCCACTCCATTTTTCTTGCCTGGAGAATCCCCATGGGCAGAACAGCCTGGTGGGCTACAGTCCATAGGGTCTCAAAGAGTCAGACACAACTAAGGTGACTTAATGTATTTTATTGACTAAAGAAGCAAAGCAATGTTAGCTTAGACTGAATTTATCTGTATTGGTGTATTTTCTAGAAATCTTGTGGTTCTTTGTTTAATTAAAGTTGATTTACAATATTAAATAAGCTTCAGATATAAAAAAATATTGGTGTTTTCCCGTCCTGTTAAATATTTATTTGTAGCTTATTTATTTTATGCATCTTAGTTTATACCTCTTAATCCCTTACCCCATCTTGCTCTTCACCCCATCTCTCTTACTGCTTATAATCATTAGTAGTTCTCTGCATTTGTGAGTCTGTTTCTGTTTTCTTATAAACATTTGTTTATTTTTTAGATTCCATATATAAGTGATAACATAGAATGTTTGTTTTTGTCTGACTTCTTCCACAAAACATAAAACTACCTAGGATGTTGCAACAGCATCCATGTTTTTGCAAATGGCAGAATTTCATTCACTTATTGACTGAGTGATATTCCTTTGTGTGGGTGCATACATACATGTGGTACATGTATTTATATATATATATATATATATATATATAATTTTCTGTATACATTCGTCCATTGATGGGCATTCACTTAGTTTGCCTCCATTTGCGGTTGTAAACAATGCTTCAGTGAACGCACTGGTGCAAGTATCTCTTCCGAATGTGTTTTCATTCTCTTCAGATAAACTCAGAAATTACTGGATGGTATGGTAGTTCTGTTTTTAGTTATCGAGATACCTTTATACTATTTTCATAGTGGTTAAACCAATTTACATTCCTACCAGCTGTGCACAAATGTTCCATTTTCTCCACATCCTCCCCAACATTTTCTACTAGTGAGATTTTTTTTTTTGATGGTAGCCATTAATTCGATTTGTGTTTACCTGTTGATTCAAAATGTTGAGTATGATTTCATGTGTCTTTTGGCCATCTGTATGTTTTCTTTGGAGAAATGTCTATTTAGGTCTTCTGCCGAATTTCTTTCAAAGCTGTTTCAGTGACATTGAGTTATATGAGTGGTTTATAGGTTTTGAATATTAAGCATCTGTCAGTCATGGGCTTCCCTTGTGGCTCAGATAGTAAAGAATTTGCCTGAAATGCAGGAGACAAGGGAATGATGATCCACATCAGGATTCTTGCCTGGAGAATTCTATGGACAGAGAATCCTGATGGGCTATATTATTTGCAAATATTTTCTGTCATTCATTGGGTTGTGTTCTCATTTCCCCAATGGTTTCCTTTGTTTTGAAAAATCTTCAAATTTAATTCTTTGTTTGATTATTTTTATTTTTGTTTCATTTGCCCAAGGAGACAGAGCAAATATAGATAGATAGATAGATAGATAGATAGATAGATAGATAGATAGATAGATAGATAGATAGATAGATATAGATACAGCTTATGTCGAATGGTGTTCTATGCTTTCTTCTAGGAGTTTCAGAGTTTCCAGTCTTACATTTAGGATTTAAGTTCATTTTGCCTTTTTGTATTTAGTGTGATAAAATGTTTGAATTGTATTTTTTTACTATAGCTCTCCAATTTTCCCAACACAGTTATTGAGGGACGCTTCCTTTCTTCATTGTTTCTGACTTTGTCATAAGTTAATTGGCTGTATATGTGTGGATTTATTTTGGGGCTCTCTATTTTGTTCCATTTATCATATATGTGCCTCTTTTTGTGTTAGTGCCATACTGCATCAATTACTGTAGTTTTGTAATATAAGGTGAAATCAAAGAGTGTGATACCTCCAGCTTTGTCCATTTTTCTCAATATCACTTTGTCTATTGGGGGATACAATTGCTTTGTATATTGTATTTTTTGTTTCCATATACATTATAAGACTATTTGATCTAGTTCTATGAAAAATGTCATGGGTATTTTGATAGGGATTGAATTAAATCTATAGAAGATTTTCCTAGGTATTTTATTCTTTTTCAATGGGATTTTAAACAAGATTTGTTTTCTTGCTTTCTCTTTTGGATAATTCAACATTAGTGTATAGAAAAAACAACTGCCTTCTATATATTAATCTTGTGTCCTGCAACTGTATTGAATTCATTTGTTTGTTCTAATAGCATTTTGGTGGAGACTTTAGGATCTTTTGTATATAGTATCTTGTCATTTGCAAATGACAGCTTATTTCTTCCCTCCCAACTTGGATGATTCTTTGTGTGTGTGTGCTTGATTCCTGACTAGATCTTCCAATACTATGTTAAATAGAAGTGGTGAGAGTGGGCAACTTTTTCATGTTCCTGATTTTAGAGAAAAAGTGTTTAGCTTTTCAACATAGAATATGATGTTTGCTGTGGGTTTGTAATATGTGGTAGCTATTATGTTGAGATTTTTGTTACTGTTGTTGTTTAGTTTCTAAGTCATGTCCAACTTTTTTGCAACCTCACGGACTGTAGCCCACCAGTTTCCTCTGTCCATGGGATTTCCCAGGCAAGATTACTGGAGTGGATTGCCATTTCCCTCTCCAGGGGATCTTCAAGACACAGAGGTTGAACCCGTGTCTCCTGCTTTGTAGGTGGAATTCTTACCACCAAGACACTAGAGAGGCCCTACATTGAGATTTATTTCCTTCATATCCATTTTTATGAGAGTTTTTAATCATTCATGGATATTGAATTTTGTCAAAGGCTTTCTGTGATTCTATTGAGATGATCATGTGGTTGTCTTTCTTTTTGTTAATGTGATTTCTAACATAAACTGACTTGCAGTAAATAATCCACCTTTACATCCCTGGAATAAATCCTATTTGATTCTGGTTATGACCAGTTTTACATATTGCTGAATTCAATTTGCTAATATTTTATTGAGTAGTTTTGAACCTATATTCATCAGATACCTTGGCCTGTAATTTTCTTTTAGTGTAGTGTCTTTGCCTGGGGTTGGTATCTAGGTAACAGTGGCCTTGTAGAATGTATTTTGGAGTGTTCCTTTGTTTTCCATTATTTGGTATAGTTTGAGAAGGACAAGTATTAACTTTTCTTCATATTTGGTAGAATTCCCCTGTGAAGCCATCAGGTACTGGAATTTTGTTTTCTGTGAGTTTTTCAATTATTGGTTCAATTTCACTATTAGTGGTTGATCTGGTAAGATTATTTATTTCTTCTTGATTCAGTCTTGGGAGATTGTATGTTTCTAGGAATTTATCCATTTTTTCTAAGTTTTCCAATTTTTTTGCACTAAAACTGTTGCTAGTATAATGAACTTTTATATCTCTGTGTTACAGCTATAATTTCTTCTCTTTCTCTTCTTATTTTGTTTATTTGAGTCTTCTTTCTCTTTTCCTTGATGAGTCTGGCTTATCAATTTTGTTCATCATGTCAAAAAATTAGGTCTTATTTTCATGTGTCTTTTCTAGTGTCTCTATTTTATTTATTTCCCTTCTGATCTTTACTATTTCTTTACTCTCACTGACTTTGGGCCTTGCTTTTTCTTTTTTTTTTCTGATTTTTTAGATAGTAGATTACATTGTTGCTTTGGGGAATTTCACGTTTCTTGAGGTAAGCCTTTTTCTGTAAACTTCCCTCTTAAAACTTTAACTGTGCCCTTAGATTTTGCTTTTGTTTTCATCAGTCTTAAGGTATTTTCTAATTTCCTCTTTGATTTCTTCATTTACTTATTGAGAATTCAGTAGCATGTTGTTTAGTCTCCATGTATTTTTTTCTTTTCCTATTTTTCCTGTAATCTACTTCTATTCAATAGTTTTATGTCATTGTTATTGGAATAGTTGTTGGATATAATTTCTATCCTCTTAAATTTGCTAAGCTTTATTTTGTGGCTTACCATGTGACATATCTTGGAGAGTGTTTCAGGCATACTTGAAAGTAACATGTGGTCTACTGTTTTTAGATACAATGTCCTATAGGTATTTATGAAATCCAAATGGTATAATGTGTTAAGGTCAGTGTTGCCTTATTGATTTTCTGTGTGGATGATGTATCTGCTGAAGTGAGGTATTAGGGTTCCCTACTATCATTGTATTATTGTCAATTTCCCTTTATGTCTGTTAACATTTGCTTTATATATTTAGGTGTTCCTATTATATATACATATACATATACATATACATATATATATATATACACACACACACACATATGTATATATTATATATGTTAACTTGTAGAGGCTCTATCATCTTCTTGTCTTGATTGCTTTATCATTATGTAATGCCCTTCTTTGTCTTTTGTTTTAAAGTCTACTTTGTATGGTATAAATATCACCATTCCAATTTTCTTTTTATTTTCATTTTCATGAAATACATTTTTTCATTCCCTTACTTTCAGACTGAGTTTTAACTGTGAAGTGACTCTCTTGTAGATGGTATAAACATTTTCTTTCCAATCAGCCACTTTATATCCTTTCATTGACACATCTAATTTAAAATGATTATTGACAGGTATGTACTTATTGCCATTTTGTTGCAATTCTTCTCTGGTTCTTTTCTTTTCCTTTTAGTCTCTTCCCTTGTGATTTATTTCCTCATTTATAATTCCTTTCTAAAATTCTCTCAAGGTTCATTTAGTCTCTATCCAAGTTGAGTTAGTGTTCTTGTCATTAATGCTTTGAACTCTGTATCTGGTAAATTATCTCTGCTTCTTTCAGGTTTTTTTTTTTTCTTCTTCTAGTTTTTGCTGTTTTTCTTTCATTTGAAGCAAATTCCTCTATCCTTTCATTTTGCTTAACTTTCTCTATGTCTATGAAATTAAGTGAAGCATCCAACCAGCCCTGCCTTGAAGGAGTGTCATTCTGTAGGAGCATCTGTATGCAGTCTGCATGTACCTACTGGCTTTATTGGGAGAGCTGGATCTGAAGTGAGGTGAGTGTGGGTCACATCTTTCCTTGGGATTTGTTGGTGATTATCACCTTGGTGGGGCTGATGTTGCAGAGACTAGAACAAGAACCAGGTGTGAGAACAGGCTTCTTTTCTACTCAGTTCCTGTCAGTGCCCTATCAGGGGTGGATTGGTGTCCAAAATGCTGAAACAGAAGCCCTGAGAGTCAGGCCAGAACTGGTTACACCCCTCCAGATGCATGCTCTCCCAGAAACGGAAAGTTTGATCTAGTGGAGAATAACATTGGGTGAACAGAGGCTTAATCAGGCCCCTGTTGTGACAAAGGTGTGCACTGGCACAGTCCAAGAAGGTCAGTCAGAGCCCCAGGCAACTCCGCATTAGTTGCTTCCATGTGAAAAGTGTCAACAACTGCCTTTGCCCTGTCAGGTCTGAGCTGGCTCTGTTCTGTGTACTTGTATACTCTCTCCTTGGCAACATTGGTCTTTACCATGGTGGAGCTCTGTGCCAGAGCAAGAGAAGATAGGCCTGCTAAGTCATAGGGAGCATCAGTCTTTTCTCTAGGTGAATCATCATGCCTGTTATAGTCCATCCCTCTTCTGTGTCCCTGCTAGGGTTGTGAGTTCAGACATAATTTCTTCTCCCCAACGATCTACAAGATTCTGTGTGGATATTTCTTTACAGCTTTGATTGTAGAATAGCCCTCTTGCTCAATGCCAGATTGAGTTGTTCCACATGTAAATGTATTTTTCATGTGTTTGTTGTGGGGAATGAAACCAGGGTCTTCTTACTCTACCATCTTGATCTCTCTCCCTCCTGTGATGACTCAGTTTTTTGATGTACTTGTATGCAAATTTGGTGATTAAATGATGTTGAACAGATGGAAATCACATGATAATTGAGTATACTGGGATTCAAAATATCTAATTCCATATTCAGAGAGACTGTGAAATGCTGGATAAACTTTAACACATTAATTGAAAATATTGCCTATTTATCTTATCTGCGAGGTATTAGAATGAATTTCCTTTACCAGGACATTTAGGATGAGATCTTCAAGAGAAATAAACCTGTAAAAGATGCACTCATGAATGATGTAGTAGAGTTTCAATTGAAATGGGCTCTCTGATTTTTATGTGGCTGGCTGGATCACAAACATCAGAGTCAAGGCATAAGAGACATAGAAATGTTTCAGTTCAGTTCAGTTGCTCAGTCATGTCCAGCTCTTTGCAACCCCATGAACTGCAGCATGCCAGGCCTCCCTGTCCATCACAACTCCCAGAGTCCACCCAAAACTATGGCCATTGAGTCGATGATAATAATATGCTGTCTAGGATGGTCATAACTTTCCTTCTAAGAACTAAGCATCTTTTAATTTCATGGCTGCAATCACCATCTGCAGTGATTTTGGAACCCAGAAAAATTAAGTCAGCCACTGTTACCCTTGTTTCCCCATCTATTTTCCATAAAGGGATGGGACTGGATGCTGTGATCTTAGTTTTCTTAATATTGAACTTAAAGCCAACTTCTTCACTCTCCTCTTTCACTTTCATCAAGAGGCGCTTTAATTCTTCTTCACTTTCTGCCATAAGGGGTAGCTCCTCTCAGCCCATATAAATGTTTAAAAAGAAGCAAAGCTAATATGATTAACATGTGGCTACAAGAACATGTCCAGAATACCCAAGAATAGTCTAACCTTGGAAGTCTCTGAAAAAATTCAATTATTTATGAATCCATAGGAAACAATTATCAGGTCATCTTGTAAGGAACTATTTACTTTATATATGATTATAATTTATTATATAACATAGCTAACAAAAGCCTGACTTAGTACCTACAAGGCAGAGTCCCAATGCTTCCCTAAATACATTTATCTGATTCATGGCGTATATCCACATGAGGAAACAAACAGCAATAACAACTCAATGCCACATGCCCATATTGTGATGTTTCCTTCAACGCTTGTACAAAAGAACCAAAGATCTTGCATTTGTTTACATGCCTAATTAAGCTTTGGGAAAGGGAAAATATACAGAATGATTTATAATTATTGGACATTTGGTCTCAGTTCAGTTCAGTCCCTCAGTTATGTCCGACTCTTTGTGACCCCATGAAATGTAGCCCAGCAGCCTTCCCTGTGTATCACCAAATCCTGGAGCCTACTCAAACCTATGTCCATCACATCAGTGATGCCATCCAACCACTGTTTCCCCATCTATTTGCATGAAGTGATGGGGCCAGATGCAATAATCTTAGCTTTCTATATGTTGAGTTTTAAGCCAGCGTTTTCACTCTTGTTCACTTTCATCAAGAGGCTCTTTAGTTCTTTGCTTTCTGCAATAAGTGTGGTGTCATCTGCATATCTGAGGTTATTGATAGTTCTCCCAGCAATCTTGATTCCAGCTTGTATTTTGTCCAGCCTGGCATTTCACATGATGTACTCTGCATATAAGTTAAATAAGCAGGGTGATGATTTACAGCCCTGACATACTCCTTTCCCGATTTGGAACCAATCTGTTATTCCATGTTCAGTTCTAACTGTTGCTTCTTGATCTGCATACAGATTCCTCAGGAAGCAGGTAAGATGGTCTGGGATTCCCATCTCTTAAACAATTTTCCATAGTTTGCTGTGATCCACACAGTCAAAGTCTTTGGCAGAATCAATAAAGCAGAAATAGATGTTTTTCTGGAACTCTCATGCCTCTTCAATAATCCAGTGAATGTTGGCAATTTGATCTCTGGTTCCTCTGCTTTTTCTAAAACCCTCTTGAACATCTGGAAGTTCATGATTCACGTACTGTTGAAGCCTGGTTTGGAGAAATTTTAGCATCACATTGCTAGCGTGTGAGACGAGTGCTATTGTGTGGTAGTTTGAACATTTCTTGGCATTATATTTCTTTGGGATTGGAATGAAAGCTGACCTTTTCCAGTCCTGTGGCCACTGCTGAGTTTTCCAAATTTGCTGGCATAGTGAGTGAAGACTTTCACAGCATCATCTTTCAGGATTTGAAATAGCTCAACTGGAATTCCATCACCCTCACTAGCTTTGTTCATAATGAGAATTCCAAAGACCAGCTTGACTTTGTATTCCAGGATATCTTGTTCTAGGTGAGTGATCACACCATCATAATTATCTGGGTCATGAAGATCTTTTTTGTAGAGTTCTTCTGTGTGTTCTTGCCACCTCTCCTTAATAGCTTCTTCTTCTGTTAAGTACATACCATTTATGTCTTTCATTGTGTCCCTCTTTGCATGAAATATTCCTTTGATATGCATAATTTTTTTGAATGCTCTCTAGTCTTTACATTTTAATGTTTTCTTTGCACTGATCACTGAGGAAGGCTTTTTTTTTGGTCTCTCCTTGCTCTTCTTTGGAACTCTGCATTGAGATGCATATATCTTTCCAATTCACTTCTCTTCTTTTCTCAGCTATCTGTAAGGCCTCCTCAGACAACAATTTTACCTCTTCCCCCTCCCCCCACCTCGAGGATGGTCATGATCTTTGCCTCTTGTACAGTGTCATGAACCTCCATCCATAGTTCTTCAGGCACTCTGTCTATCAGATCTAATCCCTTGAATCTATTTGCCACTTCCACTGTATAATTGTAAGGGATTTGTTTCAGGTCATAACTGAATGGTTTCCTGGTTCCCTCTATTTTCTTCCATTTCAGTCTGAATTTGGCAATAAGGATTCATGATCTGAGCCACAGTCAGCTCCCGGTCTTGTTTTTGCTGACTTTGTATAGATCTTCTCCATCTTTGGCTGCAAAGAATATAATCAATCTGATTTTGGTATTGACCATCTGGTGATGTCAACATGTAGCATCTTCTCTTATGTTGTTGGAAGAGGGTATTTGCTCTAACCAGTGTGTTCTCTTGGCAAAACTCTCTTAGTCTTTGACTTGTTTCATTTTATACTCCAAGGTCAAATTTACCTGTTACTCCAGGTATCTCTTGACTTCCTACTTTTCCATTCCAGTCCCCTATAATGAAAAGGATATCCATTTTGTGTGTTAGTTCTAGAAGGTCTTGCAGGTTTTCATAGAACTATTTAGCTTCAGCTTATTCAGCATAATTAGTCAGGGTATAGACTTTGATTACTGTAATACTGAATGGTTTGGAAATGAGCAGAACTCATTTTGTCATTTTTGAGATTGCATTCAAGTACTGCATTTTGGACATTTTTGTTGACTATGAAGGCTACTCAATTTTCCAAGTGATTCTTGCCCAGTGTAGTAGATATAATGGTCATCTGAGTTAAATTCACCCATTCCAGTCCATTTTAGTTCACTGATTCCTAAAACGTTGATGTTCACTCTTGCCATCTCCTGTTTGACCACTTCCAATCCCTTGATTCATGGACCTAATATTCCAGGTTTCTATGCAATATTGGGCCTAATATAACATTAATACTTGGGTATCTAGAGCTACGCTGTGGCCTGCTGGTGTGCATAGAACTCATAAACATAAAGGGATAAATAGAATTTACACAGATGATAAATTGTAGGCACTGGTGAATCCAAATGTCCATAGTGGCCACTTTTCCTTACCCTAAAATTCATAGTCATAATTAATATAGTCTCAATTCTCAAAACCTTTAACAATTTTTCTGATACCTGGATATAATTTATATTTAGGACAAGGGGTAAATGGTAGTTATTATACCCTTCTTTTAAAAATAGTTAACTAATGAGTTAACTAATCTCATTCCTAAAAAACTGTTCAGATTTTCAACCATCAAGGCAACTTGAAATGATTTCTATCATGGCTCTTTTCAATCCAGTGGAAAATCTGATAGTTTTGGGAAAATGACACGTGTTTCCCATAAGCTTAATTAAGTTTTGACCCTAATTGGAGTGTACATTAGAGAAAATAATATATCTAATCTAATTATTATACTTTCCTCTTGAAAGTATAGAATGATTGCTTTGTCATCTTCCTTTTATCCATGCAGGTTATGTGATCATCTGTGGGGAAATATGAAGAAAAATACACTTAGTCCTTAATGTAAAACAGTCATTACAACCTCTTGTATCCTTTTTTCTGCTTACAGGACTGGAGTCAAGTACTCCAAAATTGTAGGGTTATGTGATGGAAGAAACCTCAGATCTATGAGTACATCAACTGAGTGGCTATAGCTACCCAGGAAATTCACTAAACTAGGATCATCTGAATCAGACTATGAGTGAGCAAGAAATAAATCTTACCATGTAAAATCACTGGAATTCGAGGATATTTGTTAAATTATATTATGTTGACTACTTCTCAGTTCATTACTATGGTTACTAAATTCATCTCAATGATATTTTTGCTGTTATTCATTTTTCACTCTATTCATACTAAAGACAATGAATATTAAACATTTATAAGTTCTCAGGAGGGCTATTTCCATCTTGCCTCAGAGGGACATCAGCTCTCTGTTTTTTATGTATAATGTATCTTCCAAAGAACTTGGCCATCTTACAGTTTTAATAGGTTATCACAGTATTGATTGATGAAATTCATCACATGATTGATGAAATCATACTGATGGTTCCTAGAGATGGGGAAATAGTTGATACCTTGTATGGTTTGGAAAGACACATAGCTTTCGAAGATGTGGAATAAACCACACACACACACACACACACACACACACACACAAACACACACACACACACACACACACACACAAACTCAGACTTGCTACCTAAGTGGAATTTCTCATACTTTAATGATGTAGACTTTTAAGAAAGTGTCACTCAGTCGAAGGGAAGAAATTTTACAGTTTTAGACCAAAATTATTTTTTGTAGCTCCTTGATGGACTCCTTAGATATTGTGTAAACATATACATATTTTAGCACTCTTGTTTTACTTTATTTATAGTTAAATAAAAATACAGTAACTTTAAATGCAGATCATCTTGCGAAAGGGCACTGGCTGCTTTTGACTGCAGGATTAATGGATTTGCTTCTTGGTCTTTTAGGTCCATTAGAACCCAGATAGGAGGACACTCTCATCACCTATGTGCTTCCTTTCAAGAAAACAACCCTACAATCTTTTTCTTTTTTTATATACATTCATTTACTTTAATTGGAGGCTAATTACTTTACAATATTGTATTGGTTCTGCCATACATTGACATGAATCAGCCACGGGTGTACATGTGTTTCCCATCCTGAACCCCCCTCCTACCTCCCTCCCCATCCCATCCCTCTGGGTCATCTCAGTGTACCAGCCCCTAGCATCCTGTTTCATTTTTTTCTTATTTCCGGTTTGCCAGTGGTGTTACTGCTAATCAGGGAATGAGAATCCCTATAAAGTAATGTCTTTGTGATGCATAGACCACTCCAAAGGCCACAGGAAACGGACAGTTAGATTTGAAAATACTACCAAAAGTTGTCAAAATGTCCTTGTTTTATTTTTTCAGCATGCATATCAGTATCTATACAATATCTAAATTTGGATTTGTTCAATTATTTAGTATTTGCCTTCCCTAAATGGAAAATAAACCATACCTTGAACAGAGTTTTGATTTATCTTTCTCACCATTATTTTCATTGTTCCTATAAAAATGCCTGACATATACTGGGTCCTAATTAATATTTCTTGAATAAAGGTTAGTTGGTCTATGATTCTGGCAAATATTCTTCAAATCCATTTGCATGTGAGGAAGTATTCTGTAATTTGAATACTTTTAAGTAATTTTTCTTATTTTTTAATCTCTTTTTTTTCCTTTCTTCACCCCCCTTTCCTCTTTTCTTCATCTTTCTCCTGCATTTTCATTACTAATATGAAACTGTTTCTCTCCTATAGAATATTCTAATCAGCATGCATTGTAACTGATCATTACCCAAGATTTAAAAATGAAAAAAAAAAATAATGTTTTCATTCTTCCCATGCATATCCAAACCCTTTAACCACATGTTCACTATGTGAGGATTTGCAGAAACAGTTCAAAATTAATGTACTGTAATAGATCTCATCACAGCTCTCCCAGTGATCTCATTTGGCTTATATTTTCAAATAATAGCACCACAGAAATATTCTCTTTTCAGCTTTTTCACACCCACACAGGACTGTGCATTCTCCTAAAATATTTGTGTGATTGCCCTCTTCTCTTTGGTCTTTAATTAGTTTAGACATTAATTCTTCTCTACCTGGCTTCCCTTGTGGCTCAGCTGGTGAAGAATTCACCTGTAATGCAGGAGACCTGGGTTTAATCCCTGTGTTGGAAAGATCCCCTGGAGAAGGGAAAGGCTACCCACTCCAGCATTCTGACCTGGAGATTCCATGGACTGTATAATCCATGGGTCACAAAGAGTCGGACACAATTGAGTAACTTTCACTTTTACTTTCCTCCCTACCTAGAATATTGCAACATATCTCTAACTTGTTTCTCTTTTCACTGTTATGAAGTCCTCTGAACAAGTGTTTCTGATTGATTTTTTCAGAACTATGTTTCTAGGAAATGGTCTAAAAATAAATATATGAGTCTAAAGACTCTGAAATGAACTACAGTGAGGGATAGCTATAGAATAGTGCTAAACAATAAATAATACATAGCACAGTTTATGTGCTCTATATATTTTTGGAATTGCACACTGAATCCACTTAATAAATACATATTATGAGAACAATAAAAATATTAAATATTATTTTCTAATCTTTCAAATCTGCTAGTAATGTATAGAGCTTCAACTGTAGAAACTAAACAAAGAATAAAGTGACAGAGAGCTGGATTACTTCTTTCATGTAAAATGACATTTTCGAAGGAGGTATTATTATCTCAGCATTTGATGCAGCTGGGTCATTGTAAACACAAGCTTCTAGTATCCTGATCTTCTATCTAAAAATGTGTGACATCTCATTTTTGATGAAGTTTTGTTGCATCCCTAGCATCTCATCCACTTCCCAGGCAGAGAAATGTCAGAGAAAATAAAATGTAAAGATATTCGTTTACATCAGGAAAAACAATAGCCTTCTTGGATACTCCTCCTACTAAAATCTGGTTGTCTCTCACTGGCCAGATCTAGGACACTAGCTACACTTGATGTCAAGAAACCAAAATAAATCGTATTTTATTAAATATGCATGTGAATATTTTGCACTAAATATATGGTTCTGTTAGTCAATTAAAAGAGAATAGACATATGTGAATTACATCAACCATTACTGCTAAATAAACCCAAACTTCACAGTTTAAATGATAATCATTTGCTTATCGCTTACATGTTTATGCATTAAATATGTAATTCTGCTCATCCTAATGAGGCCCCAATGAACTCAGACTGGGTCATGTGTTCCGGGGTCTGGATGATCTGGCAGTTGACTCACTGTCCATTCTGGTGGCAAGCAGTGAGGGTTGTGATGAGGCTATGTGTATCTTATTATCAGCAGGCTAGTCTAGGCATGTTCATAATGCAAGCAGACAACATGGTTCTGCGAGCAATGAGAGGGCAAGACCCAATGTGAAAATCATTCTCATATTTTGGCTTCCATACTTTGCTACTGTAATTTTAGATAAATTAAGTCATATATTTGAGCCCAGAGTTGTGGAGAGAGGTTGCCAAGAAGCACAGCTTCAAGGAGGCAAGAACAGACTTGAACCATTGCTGTAATCAATTCAACACAGGAGACTGTGTCTGCCTAAAGAGTACACATATGTTTGATGGGGAAATAAGTGAGATGACTTAGTGAAGTGTTTTGAACAGCCAACATTCGATAAGATTTAGTTCTCATATATAAATATTTTCAAAAGTTTTTCTTATACTTTCTTAATAAAAAAAATGTTTAATGAACTCTATTATCCTAGGAAACTATTGCTATATGGGAAAGATGTATCTGATACAATGTCACTGAGTTTCTCTGCACACAGACAGCATCTGTTCAGTTCAGTCACTCAATCATATTTGACTATTTGTGACACCATGGACTGCAGCACACCAGGCATCCATGTTCATCATCAACACCTGGAGCATACTCAAATTCATGTCAATCGAGTTGATGATGCCATCCAACCATCTCATTCTCTGTCATCTCCTTCTCCATCTATCTTCAATTTTTCCCAGCATCAGGGTCTTTACAAATAAGTTAAATCTTTGCTCAGGTGGCCAAAGTATTGGAATTTCAACTCTAGCATCAGTCCTTCCAATGAATATTTAGGATTGATCTCCTTTAGGATGGACTGGTTGGATTTCCTTGCAGTCCAAGGGACTCTCAAGAGTCTTCTCCAATACTGCAGTTCAAAAGCATCAATTCTTCTGTCCTCAGCTTTATTTATAGTCCAACTCTCACATCCATACATGACTACTGGAAAAACCATAGCCTTGACTAGACAGACCTTTGTTGGCTAAGCAATGTCTCTGCTTTTCAATATGCTATCTAGGTTGGTCATAGTTTTCCTTCCAAGGAGTAAGCATCTTTTTATTTCATCACTGTAGTCACATTCTACAGTGATTTTGGAGCACCCCCATATAAAGTCTCTCACTGTTTCCATTGTTTCCCCATGTATTTCCAATGAAGTAATGGGACTTGGTGCCATGATTTTAGTTTTCTGAATGTTGAGTTTTAAGACAACTTTTTCACTCTCCTCTTTCACTGTCATCAAGAGGCTTTTTAGTTCTTCACTTTCTGCCATAAGGGTGATGTCATCTGCATATCTGAGGTTATTGATATTTCTCCCGGCAATTTTGATTCAACCCTGTGCTTCATTCAGTCCAGTATTTCACATGATGTACTCTGCATTTATGTTAAATAAGTATGGTGACAATATGCAACTTTGTATATATTTCTTTCCAGATTTGGAACCAGTCTGTTGTTCCATGTCCGGTTCTAACTATTGCTTCTTGATCTGCATACAGATTTCTCAGGAGGCAGGTCAGGTAGCCTGGTATTCCCATCTCTTGAAGAATTTTCCACAGTTTGATGTGATCCACACAGTTTTAGGTTTTGCGGTAGTCAATAAAGCAGATGTTTTTCTGGAACTCTCATGCTTTTTCGATGATCCAATGGATGTTGGCAATTTGATCTCTGAGTCCTCTGAGTTTTCCACAGGGTTATTTCCTTCTGTGAGTAACTCTGACATGCCCTATATGAAGTGAAAATACTTTTATTGTAAGTTTCTTTAGGATAACAGTGTCTTGAATAAAGTGTCCTCTTGCCACGCAAAGAGTACAATGATATGGTGTTTTGAAATTTAGAAAAATATTTTTAACAAACATGTAAAAAAACAGTATGATATTGTTTTGTTCATTGAAAATAATATTATGCACATATGTAGTCATCCTGGTTAAATTAAACCTTTTAGCATGTACATTATTTGATTATATTTATAATATAGATTACCCAGTTCAATCAGTGGGTCAGGAACATTCCAGGGAGAAGGTTATAGTTACCCACTTCAATATCCTTTGCTGCAGAATTCCATGGACATGAGAACCTGGAGGGCTACAATCCACGGGGTTGCAAAGAGTCAGATACAACTGAGTGACTAACACTTATTACTCAGTCTTGTCTGACCCTTTGTAGCTCCATTGACTGTAGTCCACCAAGCTCCTCTGACCATGGAATTCTCCATGCAAGAATACTCGTGTGGGTAGCCAGTCTCTCTCCAGAAAATCTTCCTGACCCAAGGATTGAAACTTTGTCTCCTACATTGCAGGAAGATTCTTTACCATCTGAGCTACCAAGTAAGCCCAATATAATTTATATTGGTGATTGGGCTCATCCAGTTGATCCTTTTTCTTTCTTTCTTTATAATTATGTAGACAGCTATTCTTGAACCATAAACAGCATTCACATTTTGGCTTCTTGGGCAAATGTTGAAAGCATTCCATATTCAACAGTCTCCCTCATACAATTTAAAAGAAAAGTTATGCCAAAAAATGTGCATGTATATATGTCAGATGAGATAAATATAAAAACTGGAATTATAGCTCAGCTGAAAACAAATAAAATTTGACAGTTTAACATTTATTTGTAATATTTCTGCTACAAACTGTAGAAATTAGCATAGATATATTAAACATCTTAAATTATTTCAAATTGGATATGCTTACTGTGTAATTGTCAATTTTTTAATAGCTAGTCATATAGTATAATCAAAGTAAGCATGCATTTCAGGGAAAGTATGCATTTGGATTTTGTTGATATTTGGTAATATTTTTGGTGAGGTACAGAAATCTGGGATACCCTCTGATTAACTCCCAGACTCATCTCTGAATTCAAACTATTTTAAACGTTTAATTCAAGCAGGGGCAGCTGCAATGCAGGGAGGAGCTACCCCACGCTCAAGGTAAGGAGCAGCAGCAGTGCTTTGCAAGAGCAGCCGTGAAGATCCCCTACATCCGAGGTAAGAGAAAACCAAATAAGATGGTAGGCACTGAGAGAGGGCATCAGAGGGAAGATTGCCTGAAACCACAATCACAGAAAACTAACCAATCTGGTCCACTGGAGAAGGGAATGGCAAACCACTTCAGTATTCCTGCCTTGAGAACCCTATGAACAGTATAAGAAGGCAAAATTATGGGACATTGAAAGATGAACTTCCCAGGTGGCTAGGTGCCCAATATCTACTGGAGATCAGTGGAGAAATAACTCCAGAAAGAATGAAGTGATGGAGCCGAAGCAAAAACAACACCAAGTTGTGGAAGGGACTGGTGATAGAAGCAAGGCTTGATGCTGTAAAGAGGAGTATTGCATAAGAACCTGGAATGTTAGGGCCATGAATCAAGGCAAGTTGGAAGCAGTCAAACAGGAGATGATAAGAGTGAACATCGACATTCTAGGAATCAGAGAACTAAGATGGACTCGAATGGGTGAATTTTCTTTAGATGACCATTATATCTACTACTGTGGGCAGGAATCCCTTAGAAGAAATGGCATAGTCATCATAGACAACAAAAAAGTATGAAATGCTGTACTTGAATGTAATCTCAAAAATGACAGAATGATCTCTGTTTGTTTCCAAGGGAAATCATTTAATATCATGGTAATCCAAGTCTATGCCCTAACCAGTAACACTGAAGAAGCTTAAGTTGAACGGTTTTCTCTGAAGACCTACAAGACCTTCTAGAACTAACAGCCAAAAAAGATGTCCTTTTCATTATAGGGGACTGGAATGCAAAGTAGGCAGTCAGGAAACACCTGCAGTAACAGGCATATTAGGCCTTGGAGTACAGAATGAAGCAGGGCAAAAGTTAATAGGTTTCTCCCAAGAGACCACACTGGTCATAGCAAACACTCTCTTCCAACAAGAAAAGAGAAGACTCTACACATGGACCTTATCAGATGGCCAAAAACAAAATCATATTGATTATATTCTTTGCAGTCATAGATGGAGAAGTTCTATATAGTCAGAGAAACAAGACAGGGAGCAGACTGTGGCTCAAATCATGAACTCCTTATTGCCAAATTCAGACTGAAATTGAAGAAAGTGGAGAAAACCACTAGACCACTCAGGTATGATGTACATCAAATCCCTTATGACTATACAGAAGAAATGAGAAATAGATTTAAGAGACGAGATCTGACAGAGTGCCTGATGAACTGTGGCTGGAGGTTCCTGACATTGTACAGGAGACAGGAATCAAAACAGACAGAGGATAGCGAAAAATTTGGCTTAAAGCTCAACATTCAGAAAACTAAGATCATGGCATCTGGTCCCATCACTTCATGACAAATAGATGGGGAAACAGTGGAAACAGTGACTGACTATTTTGGGGGGCTCCAAAATCACTGCAGATGGTGATTACAGCCCTGAAATTAAAATACTCTTACACTTTGGAAGGAAAGTTACGACCAACCTAGACAGCATATTAAAAAGCAGAGACATTACTTTGCCAACAAAGGTCTGTCTAGTCAAGGCTATGGTTTTTCCAGTGGTCATGTATGGATGTGAGAGTTGGGCTGTGAAGAAAGCTGAGTACCAAAGAATTGATGCTTTTGAACTGTGGTGTTTGAGAAGACTCTTGAGAGTCCCTTGGACTGCAAGGAAATCCAACCAGTCCATCCTAAAGGAGATCAGTCCTTGGTGTTCATTGGAAGGACTGATGTTGAAGCTGAAACTCCAGTACTTTGGCCACCTCATGCAAAGAGCTGACTCATTGGAAAAGACCCTGATGCTGAGGAAGATTGAAGGCGGGAGGAGAAGGGGATGACAAAGGATGAGATCGTTGGATTGCACCACTGACTCAATGGATATGGTTTAGGTGAACCCCAGGAGTTGGTGATGGGCAGGGAGGCTTGGTGTGCCATGGTTCTTGGGATCACAAAGAGTCAGACACGACTGAGCAACTGAACTGATCTGAAAGGAAATGTTTAATTTCATTAAAAAATGTTTCTTTTTTATTATCCTAGTAGCACACATGATTGCCATTCTTCATCCTTTCAGATTCCACATTTGTTTGGAAAAAAACTCAATCACATGATCACAGCTAGCTACAGAGGAGACTGGGAAATATAGTATGGATGGGATTTCAGAGGATAATGCTATGTTTGGGTATACATTGTTTTTGCCATAGGCAGAAACCTGCATTGTCCTGTTCCCATCTTTTCCCCCTTAATCAACTCAGATCACTTCCCCCCACTGATTTAACTTGCAAGCATTTTAGCCTGTGTCTATAATGCTAGACCCTCTACCACCTCAGGTTTTGATACACACTGTTCCTTGGGCCTTAACACTTTATGTCTAACTTCCATCCTTCATCTGTTACCTCTTAGCTCAAACAGTATTTACGAGATAATTCTATTCTGTCCACCAATAGGCTGATTTTCCCTAAAACCTGCTTGAAAAGTACTTTGGATTTTTACACATTAATACTTACCATGGTAAAGAACCATATTTGTGTGATTATTTTTATTTATAGTATCCTCCTGCCTGCATTAGATGGTGTTTTAGTTTTCTAGCATTACCATAACAAAATGTCAAGTACTAGTGACTTAACCACATAAATACATTTTCTCAAGGTTCTGCAGATGGGACTTCCAATGAAAGCTATCTGGAGGCTTAACTTCCGAGGCTTCTCTCCTTGGCTCTCAGATGGCCACTTGCTCTCTGTCGCATGGTGTCTCCTATGTGTATGCATGGATACTCCTGGTTCTCTCTGTGCATCCACACTTCTTCTGGTACCGACAAAGGCCATATTGGACTAGGGTCTGTTATAACTACTTTTTTTTTTAACCTAATTACCTCTTTAATGGACCCAGGTTCAAATATAGTCATACTCTGAGACACTGTGCTATTGGGACCTCAACCTATGAATTTGTGGGGAACACAATTCTGTGATAAACTCCATGAAGGATGATCAGTGATTTGCTTCCAATTGTGTCTCTAGCACTAGTATATAACTCAGCATTTAGTAGGTGCTCAATGTAAATGTATTGAATTAATGAAAAATGTGTTGCATAAGTACTTGTGCTATTCACTATTTTTTGTGTTACACTTTCTTTTTTATTGTATGTATTCACCAAAATTAATACTATAAATCCCTATTACAAGATCATGAAAGATAATGTTATGATGTTTGCTAAAGGCTGAGAATATTTTATAGTTTAGTCATTAAATTGATGTGTAAACCAGAATATATAGAGAGAACATTCTTTATTAGGAATCAGATCATTTTCACTACAAGTAATACATGGAAGTTCTAGGTACAGTGATTATGACAAGGGAATCCAAGTAATTAGAGTTTCTGACGTGAAGAATCACTGCGAAAAATCTATAGCCAAATATGGACAACAAATTTACTCTGGTAACACTTGAAGCTCATTAACAAAATCAGAATTTAGTTGAATGAAGAGAGCATTTCCGAAAATTCATTTCAGTTCATTTGCTCAGTCGTGTCCAACTCTTTGTGATCCCATGGAATGCAGCACGCCAGGCCTCCCTGTCCATTACCAAGAGTTTACTCAAACTCATGTCCATTGATGAGTCAGTGATACTATCCAACCATCTCATCCTCTGCCATTCTCTTATCCTTCTACCCTCAGTTTTTCCCAGCATCAGTGTCTTTTCAAATGAGTCAGTTCTTCACATCAGACGGCTAAAGTATAGAAGTTTCAGCTTCAGCATCAGTTCTTCCAATGAATATTCAGGACAGATTTCCTTTATGATGAACTGGTTGTATCTCCTTCCAATCCAGGAGACTCTCAAGAGTCTTCTCCAACACCACAGTTCAAAAGCATCAATTTATTGGTGCTCAGCTTTCTTTATAGTACAACTCACATCCATACATGATTGAAAAAACATAGCTTTGACTAGACGGACATTCTTTGGCAAAGTAATGTCTCTGCTTTGTAGATTGGTCATAACTTTCCTTCCAAGGAGTAAGCATCTTTTAATTTCATAGCTGCAGTCACGATCTGCAGTGATTTTGTACTATATAAAGATATAAAATAATAAGTATGTTGAACACAATTTTTTTCTTTTCATTTTTTATTGAAGGATAATTGCTTTACAGAATTTTGTTGTTTTCTGTCAAATTTCAACATGAATCAGACATAGGTATACATATGCCCGCTCCCTTTTGAGCCTTTCTTCCATCTCCCTCCCCATCCCACTTTTCTAGGTTGATACAGAGCCCTTGTTTGAGTTTTCCGAGCCATACAACAAATTCCTGTTGACTATCTATTTTGCATATGGTAATGGAAGTTTCCATATTACTCCTTACATACATCTCACATTCTCCTCCCCTTCTCCCCAGGGCCATAAGTCCATTCTCTATGTCTGTTTCTCCATTGCTGCCCTGTAAAGAAGCTCTTGAGTACCACTCTTCTAGATTTCATATATATGTGTTAAAATACAATATATGTATTTATCTTTCTCGTTCTGACTCACTTCACTCTGTATGATAGTTTCCAGGTTCACTCACCTCATTAGAACTGACTCAAAGGCATTCCTTTTATGGCTGAGTAATATTCCACTGAGTATATTTATCGCTACTTCTTTATCCAGAAATTATAAAACTATTAGAGGAAAACACAGCAGAGCAATCAATGATATAAATCAATGCAATATCCTCTATGACCCACCTTCTAGAGTAACAGAAATAAGAACAAAAGTAAACAAGTGGGACCTGATTAAACTTAAAAGCTTTTTCACAGCAAAGAAACACAACCCTCAGAATGGGAGAAAACAATGGCAAATGAAACAACTTACAAAGGATCACTTTCCAAAATATACAGTTGGTGCAAAAACTCAACACCAGAAAAACAAATAACCCAATCAAAAAGTGAGAAAAAAGACCTAAACAGATATTTCTCCAAAGAAGATATACAGATGGCTAAGAAACAAATGAAAAGATGCTCAACGTTGCTCAATATTAGAGAAATGAACACCGATTTTGATGGTGAATACTTTTATCAAATTCCTGATTATTTGGAGGGGATTTCACTATCATTTCAGTTAACTCACTCAGTGGTGTCCAGATAACCCCATGAACTGCAACACACCAAGCTTCCTTGTCCATCACCTACTCCTGGAACTTACTCAAACTCATGTCCATCGAGTTAGTGATGCCATCCAACTATCTTATCCTCTGTCATCCCCTTTTTTCCTGCCTTCAATATTTCCCAGCATCAGGATTATTTCCAAAGAAATACTTCTTCACATCAGGTAGCCAAATTATTGGACCTTCAGCTTCAAGATCAGTCCTTCAAATTAATATTCAGGGAAGACTTTCTTTAGTAATTACTGGTTGGATCTCCTTGCAGTCTACGGGACTCTCAAGAGTCTTCTCCAACAACACAGTTCAAACATATCGATTCTTTGGCCTCAGTCACTTTTCTTTGTGATTCAACTCTCACATCCACAAATGAATACTGGAAAAAACATAGCTTTGACTAGATGAATGTTTCTTGGTTAAGTAATGTCTCTGCTTTTCAATATGCTGTTTAGGCTTGTTACAGCTTTTATTCTAAGGAGCAGGTGCCGTTTATTTCATGGCTGCAGTCACCATCTGCCATGATTCTGGAGCCCACAAAAATAAAGTCTGTCATTGTTTCCATTGTTTCCCCATCTATTTGCCATGGGTAATGGGGCTGGATGTCATGATCTTAGTTTTTTGAATGTTGAGTTTTAAGCCAGCTTTTTCACTCTTCTCTTTCACTTTCATCAAGAGACTCTTTAGTTCCTCTTGAATTTCTGAAATAAGGGTGGTGTCATCTACATATATGAGGTTACTGATATTTCTCCCAGCAGTCTTGATTCCAGCTTGTGCTTCATCCAGCCTAGCATTTCACATGATTTATTCTGCATAGAAAAATAAGCAGGGTGACATTATACAGCCTTGACATGCTCCTTTCCAGAATTGGAATCAGTCGGTTGTTTCATGTCCAGTTCTAACTGTTGCTCCTTGATCTGCATGCAGATTTCTCAGGAGGCAGATTAGGTGGTCTGGTATTCCTGTAGCTTGACAGTATTTCCACAGTTTGTTATGATCCACGTGGTCTAAGGCTTTGGCATAGTAAAGCAGAAGTAGTTGTTTTTTTCTGCAACTCTCTTGCTTTTTCAATGAGCCAATGGATGTTGACAATTTGATCTCTGGTTCCTCTGTCTTTTCTAAATCAAGCTTGAATATCTGAAAGTTCTCAGTTTAGAAACTATTGAAGCCTAACCTGGAGAATTTTGAACATTTCTTTGCTAGAGTGCAATTGAGTGGTAGTTTGAACATTCTTTGGAATTGCCTTTCTTTGGGATTGGAATGAAAATTGACCCTTTTCAGTCCTATGGCCACAAATGAGTTTCCAAATTTGCTGACATATTGAGTGCAGAACTTTAACAGCATCTTCATTTAAGGATTTGAAATAGCTCAACTGAAATTCCATCACCTCCTCTAAGCTTTATTCATAGTGTTGTTTCCTAAAGCCCACTTGAATTCGCACTTCTGGATGTCTGGCTCTAGGTGAGTGATCATACCCTTGTTGTTATCTGAGTCATTAAGACCTTTTTTGTATAGTTCTTCCGTGTATTCTTGCTGCCTCTTTTTTAATATTTTCTGTTTCTGTTAGGTTCATAACATTTCTGTCCTTTATTGTGCTTATCTTTGCATGAAATGTCCTTTGGTGTCTCTAATTTTCCTAAAGAGACAGCTAGTCTTTCTCATTCTACTATTTTCCTCTATTTTTTTGCTTTGACCACTGAGGGAGGCTTTCTTATCTCTCCTTACTATTCTTTGGAACTCTGCATTTAAATGGGTATATCTTTCCTTTTCTCCTCGGCCATTAGCTTCTCTTCCTTTCACAGCTACTTGTAAGGGCTCCTCAAACAGCCATTTTGCCTTTATTTTTCTTGATGTTGGTCTTAATCACTGTCTTCTCTACAATGTCATGGACCTCTGTCCATAGTTTTTCAGGCACTCTGTCTATCAGATCTAATCCCTTGAATCTCTTTGTCACTTTCAATGTATAATCATAAGGGATTTGATTTACTTCATACCTTATCAGTCTAGTGGTTTTCTTACTTTCTTCAATATAATTCTGAATTTTTCAATAAGGAGTTCATGATCTGATCCATGGTCAGCTCTTGGACTCATTTTTACTGACTGTACAGATCTTCCCCATTTTTGGCTGCAAAGAATATAATCAATCTGATTTTAGTATTGACCATTTATTGATATCCATGTGTAGAGTCCTCTCTTTTGTTTTTGGAAGAAGTTGTTGTTGTCAGTATCATTTAGCATTATGTATTTTAAAGTTTTTATTTTTCCCTTGGAGATGCCTTTTATATACATATTACTTTATCATACTAATGATAAATTTTTTAATACAATTTTCTTTTGTAACCCACGAGTTATGCGTTGACATTTATTCAATGCTTTTTTAGTATATAATGATTATATGATTTTTTGCTTTTATTCTGTTAATGCACTGTATGTTCTTAGTTGCTCAGTTGTGTTCAACTCTTTATGACCCCATGGACAGTGGTCCACCAGTTCCCCTGTCCATGGGGATTCCTCAGGCAAGAAAACTGGAGTGGGCTGACATTTCCTTTACCAGCGGACCTTCCCAACCCAGGGATTGAACCCATCTCTTCTGCATTGCAGGCAGAATCTTTACCATCTGAGCCACCAAGGAATTCCTATTACACTGTATAGCTTTTAAAAAAAATGTTTCTAATATTAGGTATAATACATTTCTGGAAGGATTGTTGACTTTTTTTTGACATATCATGTTGGAAGATATCTGACCTTTTCTTGAGTTGAAGTTCTTCTTAGTAAAAATCTCCTTAATATTTATAAGGGTATTCAAATTTTATTTATTTTTAATTTGACTTTTGTCAGTTTGAGCTGTCAAGGAATTTGTCCATTTCATCTGATATAATTTTGTTTATATTATCTTAATTACTAAATATTTAGTGTGTGCAAAACATTCCTTTCTGATTTTTTAAATTTAGATTGGATTATTAGTATACTCAGTTTTTTCATCAGTAGCCATTGTTGGAGTGCATACACACAAACACACACGCATGTGTTTATATTAATATATTCAAATAATTAATGTTTAGTTTCTTTAAAATTTTTAGTTATATTTGTGTGTTTCTATCTTATCATTTATCATATTTTATTAATTATTTTCTACCTTCTTCAAATTACACTTATGTTAATGTATTTCACATTTTCCTCTTTGTAGTGTATTCATGAGAAAATGCAAGTTTTATTCTAATAATAGGCTTTGCTGCACTCCATGAATTTTGGTATGCTATATTTTATTATAACTTCATTCAAAATATTTTTAATTTTATTGATTTTTTATTGACTCATAAGTTCTTTGCAAATGTTTCAATTAATATAAAAAATTGGGATATTTTCTTCTTGAGAATTTTATAACTATTTTAATGTATTAAATATATGTACCAATATATAAAATTTCAATCACTTGAAATAAGATAATACATAATGTTAGTAATCAACCTGTTGTTAATCTTGGCCCACATGTACATTGAAAACATGTAGTTACAGCTGTTGCATTCAATGTTCTACATATGTCACTGATGTTGCATTTATTCATTGACTTTCAAAATCTTGAATATTTCTATGAACATTTCTTTGTTGCATAACTGAAATAACTCTTTAAAATTGTTCTCTATGATTATTGAATTTAGCAGTATGTAGTCTCTGCTGCATATATTTTTGAGGCCCTGTTATTACATAAAAACAAATTGACCATCACATCATTCATTGGAAAGACTCTTTTTCCATTATGAAATATTCCTTTACAAATCTTCCTCTTTCTATATTAAAGTCTTTTTGGTACAGTGATTCTGGGAGTTGATATTTCCTTGATATGTATTTTTCCATGTTTTATTTTCAATCTTCCTGAATTCTTAAATTCAAGGATTTTCTTTTATAGCATCTATGCAGTTGTCTATTGATGGCTGACAAATCTCAGGCATGCTCAGTCTGAACATGCTCAGTAGTCTAGACAGGCTCACCTGATTTTTCTACTTCAACTGACTATACTACTGTCAAGATTTTTCTCTGAGATGTGTACTAAATTGAAGAATCGACAGAGAAAGAACCTACTTCCAAGCTCATTCAGGTTTTTGATATAATCATTTCCATGCAGTTATAGATCTCAAGCTCTCAAATGCTACTTGGTTATTGATCACTTTCTTTTAAAATTTAGTTTGTTGAGCACAATCTCATAATTGAATTATTTAGTTCATTTACATTTAATATAATAATTGATATATATACAAGGTAGTGTTCCATGTTTCTAATTTTTGGCCATTCATTTTATTTTTTCTACTCAAGATATGTGGGTTTCTATCTTAATCTTGCTATTTGTATATTCTTTTATTAGCTCCTTGATATTATATGGATTATATCAGCTTTGTTTGACTTCTTGGACTCTATTAAGTATTAGTATTTTTATACTTTATGAACAAATGGATGAGCTTATAAAAACTTAAATATATTTTCATGTTGAATTTTTGTGGGTTTGTCATATTTTGTGTATACATACATTTTTGTATATCATATAAAAATATTTTAGTATTACATGTACAGCAGTATTCACTTTAATTTGCCCAATATTTACCTTTCCATTCCTGTTTTAAAGTAATTTTATTTGGGATTACTTTCCTTCTACATGAAAATAATTATTCTTTGGAATATGCTTTTATGGAAGTTTACTAGAGGTAAATCCTGTAGCTCATGTTTGTATGAAAGTATATGTTTTTAAATGTGATTTTTGTATACATATAAAAGGCCACACAAATCTAAATTTTATTTTTAACAGATTTAACTGTGTAAAGTTTGTATCATGGATATGAGGAGGTTTATTGCTTCTTTAAAGGACTGTGGAAATAATTTTGCTTCTAGTTTCTCCTTATAGAGCAAAAATCACTTCTAAATGTTATTTCACTTTGCTTATATCTTGAGGCCTATTTTAATGGTAATAAACACTATAAAATTATAGCTATGAACAGTTACCAAAAATTTATACCAAATAAGAAACACTAAGGAAAAAATGTTAAGATGAGCTCTAGAGGCTATAATTTTTAGGTAAAATAAATTTGGAAAATAATTGAACTATTCAGAAAATTCATCACAGGAAGCATGGCAAGATCTGTAATAGAAGCAATCTTTTTAGTTAAAGATATACTCTTTCTATTATGAAACATTGACAAATTTGGGACAAATAATATAGAGAAAGATTATCCTTCAAAGCTATATCTTTATTAAAATAATATGCCACACTTTAATTTCATATTAGCACTACTACTCTTCTGTTGAAACTAAGTTCTATATTTGTATGGAATTTCAAAATATAAGTGGTCTATGACTCTATGCTGATAGTCATAAAATTTTTATGTAAGTTTACTGGAAACAAATGGATGAGTTTAGCAGGTTATTTTAAAATCATATAGTAGAAATTATCAGAATAAACATCTTACTACTACCAAGAAAAGTAAATATTAGTAAAATAATTAATGTTAACTGATAGTCTACTATTTGTAAAATCTTATGCTGGAGCTTCACATTAATTAAATTTTTTAATCTTCATTAAATTTCTATCTAGTTAATGCTATTCATTGATTCTATTTAAGAGATGATACATGAAGAAGTGAAGTCATTGTCATGGTGGCCAAAGTCATTTTTCCTTTTAGTTCCATGAAGCAAAGTGCCTTTGTGGGAGTTGTGGGATGTAGCACTATATACCAAGGGGCCTGAGAGTAACCTTGCACCTGTGTATCTGGTATTGAACACATAGACCTTTCTTCAGGCTCTGAAATCAATGGAGAAGCAAATCTGCTCCAATCTCTGTCTTCATAATTGGAAAGAAACCTGGAAAGAATATTCACAAAGACTGGAGATAAACTGCAAGAGTGCATCCTTCTGGAAGAGATTGGAATAAAAGAAAAAATATATATAAGTTATAGCATAGTGGAAGGAATAAGAACTTTGTGGTGTTGACCCTTCTCCAAGGCAATACTGCATGTGGCTGAACTATCAGAGAATAGTGATATTTCCTACAGGGGAGAGGGACAGTGAGTAATTGTCCCATCACCCAACTGGTTTGAGATTCAGCTGGAGTATTCAATTTCTTTCCAGCAGTATACAGAGTACTGAATTGGATTCTCTATCTCTATGAGGTGGGAGGAGACAAGGAAAGAGTCAGATAAGAATATCAAAGGATATTAAAGAGACGTGGTTCAAAGGAATGCTCTTGGACTGTTGGTGGTCATGTAAATTGATACAGTCACTATGGAAGATGGTAAGGAGATTCCTTTAAAAACTAGGAATAAAACTACCTTATGACCCAGCAATCCTACTCCTAGGCATATACCCTGAGGAAACCAAAACTGAAAAAGACACATGTATGCCATTGTTCATTGCAGCACTATTTACAATAGTTAGAACATGGAAGCAGCCTAGATATCCATGGATAAATGGATAAAGAAGTTGTGGTACATACACACTATGGAATATTACTCAGCCATGAAAAGGAATGCCTCTGAGTCAGTGAACCTAAAACCTATTGTACAGAATAAAATAAATCAGAAAGAGAAAGATGAATAACATATTCTAATGCATATATGTGGAATCTAGAAAAATGGTACTGAAGAATTTACTTACAGGGCAGCAGTGGAGAAACAGACATAGAAAATAGACATGAGGACATGGGAAGAGGAGAGAAGAGAGTGAAATGTATGCAAAGAGTAACAGGGAAACTTACATTACCATATGTAAAATATACAGCCAACAGGAATTTGCTGTATGGCTAAAAAACTCATACAGGGGCTCTGTATCAACCTGGAGGGGTGGAATGGAGAGGAAGATGGGAGAGGAGTTCAAAACAGAGGATATATATGCATACCTATGGCTGAACATGTTGAGGTTTGACAGAAAACAACAAAATTCTGTAAATCAATTATCCTTCAATTAAAAAAAATTAAAAAGATCAAAGATCCTTAATTAAATTGCTAAAAGTGAACACTGAAATTGAGTCATTAAGTTCATCCTTAAATCGAATCATTAAGTTCAATTGATCAATTGCTCAATTATATAAATGGTGTCATGCACACCAAGAAATAGCTTTCTCAGTCATATTATAAGTAAGCTGTGAAATATTTTATTCTGGAATTCTAAATCAAGAGATTTGACACTGTACAACAGATATGTATTAGATGATAGAGGTTTAATGTGAATCAATAAATGTTGAATTAAAAACAGAGAGAGAGAGACATGGTTCCAATGAGAAAGAAAGTTGAATTGGGAATCAAAAATCCCACCACAGAAAGTCCCAGTACCAGATGGCTTATCTGCTGACTTCTACCAAACATTTAAAGAAGACTTAATGAAAATCCTTTGAAATATATTTTCCAAAAAAATTAAAGAAAAGAGAATGCAGTCAAACATTTAAAAAATCCAGCATTACTCTGATACCAAAGCCAGGTAGGCCACTACAAAGAAAAAAAAAAAAAAAAGAAAGTGAAACTAGAGATCAATCTCTCAAATGAATAAAGATGCAAAATTTTTCATCAAACTATGAAAAATACAACATATTGTAAGGATTATATACTGTGACCATGTAAAATTCATACCTTGAATTCAAATAAGCATCATATGCAAGCTAATAAATGTGACATACCTCTTTAATACTGTGAAAAATAAAAATTACATGATAATTTTAACAAAAGCAAAAAAAGATAATGCAAATACATTTTTACTTAAAAAGCAAAAAATCCTCTTGGTACATGTGTATAAAAGGAACATAAATCAACATAATAAAGATTGTATATGACAAATTCACATCTAACATATTACTCAATGATAAGAAATTAAAAGCTTTTATCTATGCTCAGGAATAAGACAAAGAGGCTTACTCTCATCACTCTTATTCAACATAGTAGTGGAAGTTCTAGATAGAGCAACTAGACAATACAAAGAAGTAAAATGCAAGAAAATTTGAAAAAGAAATGTAAAATTGTCATTATTTGCAGATGACAGGGTCTTATATATAGAAAATCCTAAATAGTCAACCAAAAATACTATTGGATCTAATTAAAAAAAATCATCAAAGTTGCAGGATATTAAATCAATAGAAAAATTAGTTGTGTTTCTATAGCCTAACACAGCTTCTGAAAAGAAAAATAAAGAAAGTAACCTGATTCAAAAATGCATCAAAAGCAAAAACAAAGTTTTTGGAATAAATTTAAGCAAGGAGGTGAAAATTGCAAGATATTGATGAAAGAAAGTGAAAAAGATACAACTGAACAGAAAGATATTTCATGTTCATGGATCAGAAAAATTAATATTAATAACATTTCTACACTACCCAAAGCCATCTCTAGAGTCAATATAATCCTGTAAACATTTCAATCACATTTTTTTTTACAGAAATAGAAAATGATCCTACAATTTGTATGGAACTCTAAGAGACCCCAGATAGCCAAAGCCAATATTGAAAAAGAAGAAGAAAATTAGAGATGTTGCATTTCTAGACTTCAAACTTAACTATAAAGCTATAGTAATTAAACAATATAGTACTGACATTAAAAATAGCCACATAGGACTTCGCTGGTGACTCAGTGATAAAGAATCTGCCTGCCAATGCAGGAGATCTGGCCTTGATCCCTAATCTGGGAAGATACCACATGCCGCAGCACAGCTAAGCCCATGAACCACAAGTACTGAGCCTGTGCGCTAGAGCCCGGGAGCCTGCACTCCTGAGACCATGTGCTGCAGCTACTGAAGTTCATTTGCACTAGAGCCCATGCTCCACAACGAGAGAAGCCACCGCAGTGAGAAGCCCTTGCACCAGAAACAAGAGTAGCCCTTCATCTCTGTAGCTAGAGAAAGCCTGCACAGCAACAAAAACCCAGCACAGACTAAAATGAAATAAATAAAACTTAAAAAAACAAAAACAGACACTTCAGACGTATGGAACAGAACAGAAAGCCGGAAATTCTCTCCACCGCCCTCATCACTGATGATTGGTTAATATTTGAAAAACGAGTCAAGAACATTCAATGGGAAAAGGATAGTCTCTTCAAAAAATAGTGTGGATAAAACTGGATGAGCACTTACAGAGAAATGAAATAGGCCCTGTTCTTATATCACTCAAAGAAATTAACTCAAAGTGGATTAAAGACTTAAACATATTTACCTAATAGGGTAAGATTCCCAGATGAAAATAAAGGGAAGAAATTCCTTGATTTTGGTCTTAGTACCTTTTTTTTTTTTTGAGATGGGACACCAAAAGCACAAGCAAAAATTAAATGGGGCTACACCTAACTAAAATCCTTCTGTACAGGAAAAAAAAAAAACAACAGTACAAATAAAAAAAAAAACGTGTAAAATGGAAGAAAATATTTAAAGCCATATATCAGATAAAGAGTTAACATACAAAATCTATCAAGAACTCTTACAACTCAATAACAACAAGGGCACATCTAGTTAAAACGGGACGCAAATTAACTTAATAGGCATTTTTCCAAAGGGGATATCCAGCTAGCTAATAAGTTTGTGAAAAGATGCTCAACATTAATGTTACTCAGGAAAACGCTAATTAAAACTGCAAAGAAATACTATCTCACACCTGTGAGAATGGTTATGATTAAAAAGTCAGGAGATGAGTTTGTTGAGGATGTGGAGAAAAGAAAATCATTGTATCTGTCAGTGGGAAATGAAATTGGTTTTGTTGTTTAGTTGCTAAGTCATATCTGACACTTTTGTGACTCCATGGCCTGTAGCTCACCAGGATCCTCTGTCGATGGGATTTCCTACACAAGAATACTGGAATGGGTTACGATTTCTTACTAGAGGGGATCTCCCTGACCCATGAATTGAACCCACGTCTCCTGCAATGGCAGGTGGGTTCATTCCCACTGAGCCAACAGGGAAGTCCCAAATTGGTTTACCATCTATACAGTATATACCTTTCCCCCCAAATTAAAAAGAGAACCAATAGATTATTCACCTATCTTGCTTCTGTGTATACATCCAAACGAAATGAAAACAGCATATTGATGGGATATGTTCACTCCCATATTTATTGCAGCATTATGCACAATAGCCAAATATTTAAATGGCCTAAATATATATCAGTGCATAAAAAGTTGTGTGTGTGTGTTTGTGTGTGTGCATATATATATGTATATGAATATTATTCAAACTTGAGAAAGAAGAAAAGTCTGCCTTTTTCAACAAAGTAACAGTCCTTCAGGGCATTATGCTAAGTGAGATAAGTCAGAAAGGGAAAGCTAAGTAATGTATAAAGCCATACAATGTACGTGGAATCTAAAGTTAACTCATAGGAACAGAGAATAGAAAGATGGCTATCAAGAGCTGGAGGATGGGAAAATTGGGGACATGTTGTATAAGGTTACAAGATTTTGATCGGTAGATAATAATTCCTGGAGATATAATGTACACTAGAGAATGGAATGGCTACTCCAATATCCTTGCCTGGAAAATTCCACAATAGAGGAGCCTGGCTGTCTAGAGTCCCTGGGGTCCCTAAGAGTCAGACATGACTGAGAAATTAACACTTTAGTGTTTAATTGGTAGACAACAATACTGCATTATACTAGTGTGCAATCTTACCAACAGTGTAAGAGAGTTCCCTTTTCTCCGCATCCTCTCCAGCATTTATTACTTGTAGGTTTTTGGATTGCAGCCATTCTGAGTGGTGTAACGTGGTTTTGATTTGCATTTCTCTGATAATGAGTGATGTTGAGCATCTTTTCATGTGTTTGTTAGCCATTTTTATGTCTTCTTTGGAGAAATGTCTGTTAAGTTCTTTGGCCCACTTTCTGATTGGGTCGTTTATTTTCTAGACTGGAGCTGTAGGAGCTGCTTGTATATTTTTGAGATTAATTGTTTGTCCACTGCTTCATTGGCTATTATTTTCTCCCATTCTGAAGGCTGGCTTTTCACCTTGCTTATAGTTTCCTTTGTTGTGCAGAAGCTTTTAATTTTAATTAGGTCCCATTTGTTTATTTGTGTTTTTATTTCCAGTATTCTGGGAGGTGGGTCATGGAGTATCCCGCTTTGGGTTATGGCAGAGAGTGTTTTGCCAATGTTATCCTCTAGGAGTTTTATAGTTTCTGGTCTTATGCTTAGATCTTTGATCCATTTTGAGTTTATCTTTGTGTATGGTGTTAGAAAGTGTTCTAGTTTCATTCTTTTACAAGTGGCTGTCCAGTTTTCCCAGCACCACTTGTTAAAGAGGTTGTCTTTCCTCCATTGTATATTCTTGCCTCCTTTGTCAAAGATAAGGTATCCATAGGTGCATGGATTTATCTCTGGGCTTTCTATTTTGTTCCATTGATCTATATTTCTGTCTTTGTGCCAGTACCATACTGTCTTAATGACTGTGGATTTGTAGTATAGCCTAAAGTCAGGTAGGTTGATTCCTCCAGTTCCATTCTTCTTTCTCAAGATTGCTTTGGCTATACCAGGTTTTTTGTATTTCCATACAAATTGAGAAATTATTTGTTCTAATTCTTTGAAAAAGACCTCTGGTAGCTTGAT
>ML662442.1:6851400-6930738 GCA_007570785.1 Antilocapra americana
TGGACTCTGTGGATGAGGGTAAGGGTGGGATGATATGGGAGAATGGCATTGAAACATGTTAATTATCATATGTCTAATCAATCGCCAGCCCAGGATTGATGCTCAGGGCTGGAGCAGCGAGATTTCCCCGGGGGAGGGAGGAGGGAGAGGGGTTCTGGAGGGGGAGTATATGTAAACCCATGGTGATATCATGACATTGTATGGCAAAAACAATAATAAAAAAAAAAGAATCTGCCTTCCAGTGCATAGGGCATGAGTTAGATCCCTGCTCAGAGCACTGGGATCCCACATACCACAGGGCAACTAAGTCTACATCCCACAGCTAGAGAGTAGCCCTTTGTACCACAATGAAGACCCAGCACAGAAAATAAACAAACAAACACAAAGGTTAAAAGTTCTTGTTTTCAGATCAACCACTAGTGAATTTTACCTTATATCCTTCCTTATAAGACTTTGATGAAACTTATATACAAATTTCTGTTTAAATTTTTGCTTTATATTAAGATCTATTGTAAGCATATATTTGAATTCTACATTATAAGATATGACATGTAAACATAAAGGGAAAGCATATAAACAAGGTTTTTCCAGCTCTAAATGGGGAATTCCTCACTGCCCCACCTCCTCCACTCACTGTATCAAAATTCCAGGGTCTGTTTATCTGTATCAGTTAAAATGCAAGGTTAACTAAATCCATCAATTATCTCATACAATAAGATGTCCAAGTTGATTCCCTTGGGAACTAAGATTCCTCCCAACTGTTCAGCTAGATCCTTTGAAGCTGACTGATGGATCTTTCACAAACTAAGAAGAGTGATAAGAAAGGTAAAAGGAGAACAACTAAATAGAAAAATACTTGGTAAAGAGTGATTTTGCAATGAATGACTTCCAGTTCAAAATGCTTGTTGTAAAGCAGGTTCTTAAATTTATCTGTTCTAAGGCATTGAACTGTATTGCTTCCCAATGTGTTTAGCAAAATATCCTTTCTGAACACTTTCAAATCATAAGAGCTTAAGATACAGACTATTTTTTAAAGATTTTAGCAAAAAGTCATGGTTTATAAAGAAACAATAGATTTCTATGCAAAACAATTTGAGTTTTCATTTTCAAAAAATGCTTGAAAACTTAAATTTGTGACAAGTGTATTATGCCATAATTTTTCCCATGCGATCTATATGGGCTACAGATAGCCCATCAGGCTGAAGAAAACTAAAGGTTCAATCTGGTGATCAGATTCTTAGGTTCCTACTCTTGATGTTTGCATTATTGCTATAGAGATCTTTACTTTTTACTACTTCTACTAACTTCTCTGTTATTCTTTGGTATTATATATGGATAATTTTATACTAAGAGAATAACACATTATCATGTGCCAGGAAGAAAAATCTAAACTTTTAAAGTGGTCATTAAATACATCTTTCCACTAGTAATTCATACTTGGTTATTTTTTTACTCGAGGGGGAAACAGTAAGGTAGAATATTAAAAGAGCAGTTTTGAGTTTGCAAAATTCTGCCAAACTTATATATATATTCATATGCAAAAAAGGAGGGGGGAGAAGCAAGGCTAAATATACATGTATTTAGTTTCAAAAATATTGCTTGTTTCATTCTCCTCTGAAGATGTGATAATAAAGAAAACGATCTGCATGGCCTGCAGTATGCCAAGATTCCCTGTCCTTCACCATCTCCTAGAATTTGCTCAAACCCATTGAGTCGGCGACACCATCCAACCATCTCATACTCTGTTGTCCCCTTCTCCTCTTGCCTTCAATTTTTCTCAGCATCAGGGTCTTTTCTAATTAGTTGATTCTTTGCATCAGGTGACCAAAGTTAGTTTTCTTAAAACTTGTACATAGAATAATGGAATAATGAACATGTATATGTGTGTATGTGTGTGTGTGTGTGTGTGTTTTGAAGGATATTAAAGCTTATTCTTTGTTAGCATGAACCACATGATGTAGAATATAGCAGTGCTTTCAATGTTTGTTATTTTTATTAAATTATTGCTTAAAGGTGCTTTGTCAGACCTCTAATCTCCCATCTGCATACTAAAAGTACACAAACTATAGAACATTTAGTTATTAGCTGTCATAATGAGGTAAAAGTAAGTATATTGGATTTTCGTAATCAAAATTTCAATTTTTGACATTATTTTTCTATGGCACTTATTTTCAGATTAGAATGGCTTTTTTACATCGTCAACTAACTTATTTTAAAATTAACAGATAAATAAAAATAGCTATATAAGTTCAAGAACATAGACCTTGACATGTTTTATAAGAAATGTTAATCTAAAATTGATTTTTTTCTCATACAAACAATTAGCAACTATTCATTTTTGACACATAATGCTATAAGCATAATGATTTTTAAAAAATGTTTAAGGAGTTGAAATATGTCAGCTTGCAATAGGTTAACACTCAGCAAAAACTAGAAAGTAAGAAAAAATTTACAAAAATAGTAGTTTAAAGACAGTACAAAATTGAAATGCTTGAGAAGATATCAAGGATATATTATCTTACTAATGCATTGATATTTAACTGTTATATAATAAATGTTTTAAAATACAATAAACAACAAGGAAAATTGGCTTCATGCCAAACAAATTTTGATTTAAAAGAGTAGCAAAGACTTTTATACCTTCTTTCATATCACTGAAACAGCCCGTGTAAATCATTAATAATCCTTCAATGAATCCAAGTAATATGTTAACTCAGAAAAATAATATTTTTCTATTATTTCATGATATCAGTTTTAATCTCAGCTGTGAAATGATTGTAACAACAATGATGTGCTCATTTTCTCTCCAAAATTTGGATATTATTCTATATTCTCCTTTAGATGTAGATTAAAGAGCAGGCAGAGAAAAAGGCCTGGTAAATGTGCCAGATCCCAAGTGACATATTTTATGTGCATTTGTCTCGTTTGATCCTGGGAGCGACCTGTTAACTGTGAGCATTGCTCTGTAGCTATTAATGATTCTCAAAACCATCAGCAAGGCTGTTTTATAGTGTCAATAAAAGTCCTAATTGCAACCATTTATTGAGTCCTCATTATGTGCCAGGCAGTCTACTGAGTATTTTACTTACATTATGTTATTTAAGTCTCAAAAAAACCTCATTATTCTCATAAAAATAGGAAAATAGAATCATAGTAGATAAGTAACTCAAGCTTAGAGAAATTGAGATTCTTAGCCAGACTCATTTGACTCAAAAGATTGCCATTACCTGCCTCCCTAGGCCACTCCCCTTCCAGTCTTACCAAAGTCAGAGATAGCTATGACTAATCATGGAGACATGGGGAACCAGTGATGGCCTTATGATAAGCATGCTAGAAGCTATGGTTATTTCACTTTTAAACCAAGTATGTTAGGTCACTTGTGCACACACGTGTTTCTATGTGTAAAGGGAATTTAAATTTTGCAACATAAGAAACTCTTTTGTTGAGCTGATGAATTGGTTGCAGAAGACTGAGGATGAGAGATGAGAAAATCCCAATCACTATGTTACCCCAGGAAATATGTTGTCTTCTTCAGAGAACTCATCAAAGACAAAGCCTAGTAAGAGTTATTTTCAATCTCTATATATTTAAATACAGTGTCAAATATATATTTTGATATATAATTTGTCATTATTAGATTTTATGAGATACCTATCATTTGAATTAGAAGACGTATATACATATATGTGTGTGTATATATACAGCCTTGCACAAGTATACATACTATGCACTATTTATTGAGCCCTCATTGTGTACCATACATACATGCACATACACACACATATGTATGCACAATGCACATGCACCAAAAGTTTTAATAAACATGAAAATCAAATATGTAACTTCTGAACTCTTATCCTGGTAAAAGAACAATAACATGAGAAAAACGTAAAAGAGACAATGCAAAATATTTCACTTACAGGGACACTCTGTAGTTCTATAACCATTCAGTCAGAGGCAATGAAAAGAACCAAAATATTAAAAAACCTTTGTAGTTTTACATTGCAAGTGTTGTCCAAATCTCATGGATAATGAACTTATAGATCATAGCATTGAGTATGTTGTTGCTATTTTACCCTTCTGTGGCTGTTATCCTCTTTATCTAAAAGCCACTCAAAGATATCTCCCTCTACCTATAATAATTTTGCCAGCACCACATTGTTGCGGTGAAGATTCAGTGAAAGAATCTTGGTAAAATGTGTATAAGACTGTGCCTGCCCATATTAAATGAAGAAGTACAGAGTGGTAGCTGGATTCTTTATGTTCACAGATTGAGCATAGCATTTGTTATACAGCCAATCTGTAATAAATATTTCCTAGGTCAGTGACTACAGAATCTGTAGGCATATTACTCCCTTTATTACTTTCTTTTCTTGTCTAGGTCATTTCTATTGGCCCGCAACTGGAGACAGAAGTTATCTCTACAGTCTCTCTTTCATAACATAAGTTAAAAGTACTCCACATGTGTAAATATATGAGAGTTGATGAAATTGAAAGCACTTTAGAAATACAAACATTGCAATTTTCTGAAATTATTAAGTGTTCCATTGTGAAACTCGCTTTTATATATTCCAGAAATTTTCTTTTCTGGAGATGATATACATGATTTATTAGCTTGTTTAAAGATATTCTATCAGTTTAAATGCATTATATAGGCTCAGAAAAATAAAAATAAAAACTAAATGAAAGTGATCAGCATAAATTGTCCCATTCTATGCCATAATATTACTGGAAATAAGTGCAGAGGGGAAGAAAATCTGTTTGATCATCCCTGACTACTGGCTTATTCCACAGTGATGATCACATGCAACAGAACCAAGGAGGGAAAAATACTCCTGCTTCTTCCATTAACTCTTTTCATATGAAAGGAATAGTTATTTCAACCTTTAAATATTGTCTTTGGGCTCCCCCAATGGCTCAGCGGTAAAAGAATTCACCTACAATGCAGGAGATGCGTGTTCAATGTTTGTGTTGGGAAGATTCCCTGCAGAAGGAAATGGCAACCCACTCCAGTATTTTTGCCTGAGAAATGCCATGGACAGAAGAGCCTGTTGGGTTATATTCCATAGGGTCTCAAAAGAATCAGACACAACTTAGGGACTAAACAACAACAACAACAACAAATGTTGTCTTTATAAATCTTACACTCTTTACCCTTTTAACAGAAGTAAAAAGGCATTCATAAAAAAGCCCTTTAGATAAAAGACATGAGCTCAGCAACTTGGGGTAACATTTTTCAGGGTGTCTTTCTATGACTCCAGTGACCAGGAGTAAATTTCACCATTGGTATAATCTTCAATGACAGGAAAAGGTAAACCAAGTAAATTCCAAGTGTATATCTGATTCTTTCCCTAATGGTGTGCATTACTTAGTGAAAAGAGTAAAATTAAAAAATAAATTTTACAAATTTTTCACTTGGACTTCTCTAACAATGATGAAATGGACCTATCATAGACCCTAGTATTTGCATAATTCAAAGGAAGAAAAATATAGTGGATAGATTCATTATAGCTTAATATCAGGGTTATTTTCATTTCATCAGACCAGTATAATGCTCATAAAAATAATAAACTCTTCATGCTGACCATAACATCATGCATACAAATCTATTTACTTCTTTCCAAATGACCCATCACATAAAATTAAATTTTCCCTGTATAAACTGATGTGTTACAAAACATTAAACATGACACAAGGCTCAATTTTTTTTCTACAAACAATATATTTTAGCTACAAGTTAATATATTACACGTGGAAATTCATATACCATATGCTAAATAAGTTAAATTTTATGTAACCTAACTCCTCGTATTTTAGGTATACTATTACTGATAATAAGCTTAACAATGTTTGTGTTGATATTTAACCAAACACATACAGAAAAATAAAAATGATAATATAATTCAGTTTTGAACTATACAATCAAAAATCACAGACAAATATCAAATTGAACTTACTACCTTTTAAAAGAAAATAAACAATTACCAGGTTAGGGAACTTGTAAAGCTATCAAATTAATAATCTAGATTGAAATGTAGAAGTAAATATAAGAAAAAGCATTAATTCTTGATTGCTTTCTTTTTAAAATGTTAAATAGATATAAATAATATTTTTCATCACATTATTAAAACCATTATTAATTTACCCTGACAACGATTATACTTGCAAGTATAGTACTAGAATTCCAAAATACAGTAATACAAAATAAGGAAAAAAATCATAAGAATATACTAAAAATGATATATGATGTAATAAAATAATGAATAAACCTAAGTATTTCATGTTTGAAAAAATAGGAGAAGAGTATAATGCTCAATTCACTCATTTAGAAATGTCTTGAGTTACTGTTTTCAATAATGGAAAAATTCCTAATAAAACTAAAATGATTTACCTCTAAAACTCAAGAAAAAACGTTAAAAAATCTTTTTTCTCTTTTATTTGTTTATTTATTTATCTTTGAATCATGAAAATGATGCAATAAATTTTCGTTTTATATTATTTTTTTGTAAGTGACAAATTGCTGTTTTAGAACAGTAAAACATGAATAGATTCTCTCTACCAAGTGCAAAAAATAGAGGAAAACAACAGAATGTGAAAGACTAGAAATCTCTTCAAGAAAATTAGAGATACCAAGGGAACATTTCATACAAAGATGGGCACAATAAAGGACAGAAATGGTATGGTCCTAATGGAAGCAGAAGTATTAAGAATGAGTTGCAAGAATACACAGAAGAACTATTCAAAAAAGGTCTTCACGACCCAAATAATCATGATAGTGTGATCATTTACATAGAGCCAGACATTTTGGAATGCAAAGTCAAGTGTGTTTTAGGAAGCATCACTACGAACAAAGCTAGAAAGCTAATGGAGGTGATAGAATTCAATGGAACTATTTCAAATCCTAAAAGATGATGCTGTGAAAGTGCTGCACTCAATATGCCAGCAAATTTGGAATAATTCAGCAGTGGCCACAGGACTGGAAATGGTCAGTTTTCATTCCAATCCCAAAGAAAGGCAATGCCAAAGAATGCTCAAACTACCACACAATTGCACTCATCTCAAACACCAATAACGTAATACTCAAAATTCTCCAAGCCAGGCTTCAACAACATGTGAACTGTGACCGTTGAGATCTTCAAGTTGGATTTAGAAAAGGCAGAGGAACCAGAGATCAAATTGCTAAAACCTATTTGATCATTGAAAAAGCAAGAGAGTTCCAGAAAAATATCTACTTCTGTTTTATTGAGTATGCCAAAGCCTTTGACTGTGTGGATCACAAGAAACAGGAAAATTCTTCAAGAGATGGGAATACCATACCACTTTACCTCCCTCTTCAGAAATATGCATGCAGGTCAGGAAGCAACAGTTAGAACTGGACATGGAACAACAGACTGGCTCCAAATTGGGAAAGGAGTATGTCAAGGCTGTATACTGTCACCCTGCTTATATAACTTATATGCAGAGTACATCATGATAAATGCTGGGCTGGATGAAGCACAAGCTGGAATCAAGATTACTGGGAGAATATCAATAACCTCAGATATGCATATGATGCCACCCTTATGGCAGAAATCAAAGCATAACTAAAGAGCCTCTTGATGAAAGTGAAAGAGAAGAGTGAAGCAGGTGGCTTAAAACTCAATGTTCAGAAAACTGAGATCATGGCATCTGGTCCCATCACTTCATGGCAAATCAATGGGGAAGCAATGGAAACAGTGGCAGACTTTATTTTGGGGGACTCTGAAATCACTGCAGATCGTGACTGCAGCCATGAAATTAAAAGATGCTTACTCCTCGGAAGGAAAGCTATGACCAACCTAGATAACATATAGAAAAGCAGAGATGTTGTTTTCCAACAAATGTGCATCTAGTCAAAGCTATGTTATTTCCAGTAGTCAGGTATAGATGTGAGAGTTGGACAATAAGAAAGCAGAGTACCAAAGAATTGATACTTTTGAACTGTGGTGTTGGAGAAGACTCTTGAGAGTCCCTTGGACTGCAAGGAGATCCAACCAGTCCATCCTAAAGGACATCAGTCCTGGATGTTCACTGGAAGGACTGATGTTGAAGCTGAAGCTCCAATACTTTGGCCATCCGATGTGAAGAACTGACTCAATTGATAAGATCCTGATGCTGGGAAAGATTGAGGGCAGGAGGAGAAGGGGACGACAGAGGATGAGATGGTTGGATGGAATCACCCGTTCAGTGGACATTAGTTTGGGTAAACTCTGGGGGTTGGTGATGGACAGGGAAGCCTGGTGTGCTGCAGTCCATGGGGTAGCAAAGAGTCAGACACAACTGAGTGACTGAGCTGAACTGAACTGATACTAACTGTAAATAATAAGCTACTGGGAGAAAAATGCCACAAGAAAGATGCAAATTTTCATTATGGAAACTATTCGTTTTAGTGAGAGACTTGGGAAAAAAGCAAGAACAAAATAGTTAATGCATGTTTCTCATGTGAAATTAAATGTTTTTCAAAAACAATCAAATCTACACAAATTAACGTGCAGTTTCAAAGAAATTGCTGTAACTAATACTCATTTCCATTTTTTTGGCAGGGATTCTTGGGCAAAATTTTCCAAAACTCAACTGCAGGAATAAGTATCCTGAATTTATCACAGCAATATAGACTTGCATTTTTAAATAACACATTCTGCCATAAATTAATAATAACAGTGATAATGAGAAACATGTACCAAAATCAACTGGGGCAAATCACATCTAGAAACAAGATTTCCAGTTTATTATGTCACAAATATGGCATCTTCAAGAAAGTTTTTAAGTGATACAATATGGTTTTAAATATTTATTTAAAAATTAGAAAATACGTTGTGCTTAAAAGTATAACTTCTCAGGTAAGAAAAAAGTATATATGCATAAAGATATATACTTTCTCTCCACAAAGATACAGCTGAGAATGAAAGATGCATTAGTTTGAACTCTGAAAAATCTGTATTCAGGAAGCTTACTTAGAGGACTGTGGGGATTAACACCTGCAGGTAGATAAAGGGGGTGGGACTATGAAAGGGAGAGTCTTGCAGTTAAAAGCAAGCCCACAAGGAGCTCTGAAATATGATGGCACCTGGAAGGCAGACTACTTGGCCTTTAATCATCTGTACTGATCAGTCATTGAGTGTGGTTGAACCTTGGGGATCTTAGACAAGGAAATGTCTTCCACCAAAGCCAGATCCTGAGGAGAGCATATAATCAGACAACAACATTAAATGGAGATTTTTCTATCTCCTTTTTTTTAAATTATTTATTTATTTATTTATTTTTACATTATCATGTTGGTTTTGCCATACATTGACATGAATCTGCCATGGATATATATATGTTCCCCTTCCAGAACCCCCTCCCACCTCCCTCCCGATTCCCTCTCTCTGGGTCATCCTGGTACATCAGCCCTGAGCATCAACATATTAAACGTGGTATCTATCTACCCATCCATCTATCAAACGAGAACTAAAAGGCAGACAAGATATGAGAAAATCTTTAGTCATATTTGACAACTAAAATTTAATATGTAACTATGGTCTCAAATCAATGAAAAGTAGAGAAATACCACAGAAGAAAAGCTGGCCAGGGATGCAAATACAAAAGGCATTTTACAAATGCCTTGATTCACAAAAGGCATTTCACTGGTCAGTAAAGATACAAAGAGACACCCAAGGTCAAAACTAATCAAATAAGTGATGATTTTTTTTTTAAGTAGTAAGATGATACTAGTGGTTGTGAGATGTTTTTAAAATAATTAGGAAACTAAACTGTAAAAAAATTACAGAATGTATGATTCAGTATCTACTTAAACAGGTAACTACAAAAACTTGCAAGGATCACATTGATGACTTTTTATTTCACAATGCATATTTTAACATTTATTTAATGATATTTTGATTTAAAAATATTTCCACTTTTAGTGACTCCTGATTTCTCTGTGATAAGTCAACCAAACCCATTGGCCTGGAACACTGAATACAAAGGATTTTGAAATCAGGGTTTAGCCTTTCATTCTTTCTGTCCTGTCTTTTGCTACTCTTCAAATCACTATACACTATAAAAATATTCAAATACTTGCAGCTCCTAGAATTACTGTGTTTTATATGGACTTCCCTGGTGGCTCAGATGGTAAAGCGTCTGCCTACAATGCCGGACATCCGGGTTCAGTCCGTTGGTTGGGAAAATCTCCTGGAGAAGGAAATGGCAGCTCACTCCAGTGCTCTTGCCTGAAAAATCTCATGGACGGAAGAGTGTGGTAGGCTACAGTCCATGGACTCGCAGAGTCGGACATGACTGAAGGATTTCACTTTCACTTTTCACTTTCATCCTTACATGACAATGCCCTCCACCCCAGGGAACTTCTCCATAATCTATGGCCAAATCATAACTTTGCTCCTTCATTTTCCAGCTAGTAGTCCCTCTTCCTGTGTGATTTCCCTGATCCCTCAAGGCTGAAGGAGGAACACCTCATCCTTGAGCTTGATCACACATTGACCACACAGTAAAGCAGTAGTCTCTTTACTCTTTGTCTTCCCAACTAGAATGCAAACTTCTCAGCAGTTCCATAATTCCACTTCACATATACATTGGATATAGTTTCTCTCTCTCCTATGGAAGGTGTTTTTCATTGCCAAGTGAACACACTTCAGAACAAACTCCTTTCCATCACAGGTAACTATTTCATAGTCTCTTTCTCTAGATCATTTCTTTGTGTCTCACCGGTATGAATGATAAAGAGGGTAAAAATGATCCCCCAAGATACTTAACTTTTACCCTGTTTATCTTTCATGCCAGTGAGTTTCTCCATAAACCAGTGGCTATACTTTAGAATTCATTGAAGTGATTTAAGAAATACAGATGCCTGGACTCTATTTACAGGTCAATTAACTTAGAAGCTCTGGGTATGACCTAGTGCTGCTATCTTTGTAATACTCTAGGTGACACCAGAGGCAGACAGGACGAAGACGTGGTGCAGTGATAAAAAATCCACCCACCAATACAGGAGATACAAGAGATGCAGCTTCAGTCCCAGGGTCAGGAAGATCCTCTGGAGTAGGAAATGACAACTTAACACACTCCAATGTTCTTTCCTGGAATATTCCATGGACAGAGAGCCTATTGGGCTATAGTCCTTTGGGTCACAAAGAGTTGGACATGACTGAGCATGCATGAGCAGGTGACACCAGAGTGCAGACAGGTTTAGGGATCATTTGATCTTGGTCAAACTCAGATTGATTTCATTCAGTCCCATAGATACATATATATATACATATGCTGATGATTTTAATTCAATTATCCATCTTCCCTGATCCACATCTAACTACTATGGGAAATCTCCTTTAAAAGTCTAATAATCTTTACTTTATTAAGGTAGAACTCTGATTTACCCCCTTCAAGTGCTCTCAAGTCAACAATGGATGTCTCTTATTAAAGGTTGTTCAGGCCTGCTTTAATTTCTCTCTCTCATTCTTGTTCTGTGTGAATTCTTCAGTAATTTCTTCTCTGTTATTTCTTTTTTATATCATGACTATATTCCTTTCCAAACACTCTATATAATTTTTTACTGAAGTATAGTAAATTTACAATGTTTTTGTTGTTGTTGTTGTTTTCATTGAAGTATAACCCCTTTACAATGTTGTGTTAGTTTCTATTGTACAATGAAGTGAATCGGCTATATATATATATATATATATATATATATGCCCTGCCTCTTCTGCCTCCCTCCCATCCCCTCCCCTCATCACAGAGCACAGAGATGAGCTCCCTGTGTTATATAGCAGCTTCCACTAGCTAGCTATTTAATAACGTTGCATTAGTTTCATATGTATAGCAATGATTCGGTTATGTGCTGTGCTGAGTCTCTTCAGTTGTGTCTGACGCTTTGTGACCCTATGCACTGTAGCCCATCAGGCTCTTCTGTTCATGGAATTCTCCAGCAAGAATACTGGAGTGGGTTGCCAGGTTCTCCTCCAAGGGATATTCCTGACCCAGGGATTGAACACAGGTCTCATTATGTCTCCTGTATTGCAGGCAAGTTCTTTACCACTAGCCTACCCGGGAAGTCTGATTCAGTTATACATATATTTAAATATTCTTTTTTGGTTTTTTTGGTATTGTTTCCCATTATAGGTTATTACAAGATATTAGGTACAGTTCCCTGTGCTATAGTAGGTCCTTATCATTTACCAATTTTATATACAGTAGTGTATATATGTTAATCCTGTACTCCAAATTTACCATTAACTTCTGTTTGCTTCTTTAAAATATATCTCCAATTTCATTACTTCTTAGCACCTTCATTATCAACTAAGCCAGAATTTCTCAAATCTGGTATCAACACACCTGGGCTGGGAATGGTTGCAGATGCGCTGAGATACTAATCCTTTTAGCCTGCCCTGGTAGTTGGCAGGACCAGTGAGTTGCAGCTCCTGAGCTTCTCATATCAGGTTTAGAGGTCTGTCTGAAGCTACCATCAGGGAAAGCTGACTGCTATATAGTGCTTTGTGTTGAAGTCCCCTTGTTTTGATTTTCAATCATCTACAGTTATTTTCAAAATGGCAAATAAGATGATATTTGCCAATGATAACTGGTTGTAACACTGCCATGCTCAAGGTTTTTAGTGGGTTCCCATCGCCAAGGGCCCTGCCTATCCATCTAACTTCATCTCTACAAATTTTCCCCTGTGACACTCTGCTTCTTGCTGACCTTTGGAAAGGCCAAGCTGGTTCCTTCTTCTGTCTTACATGCATCGGTCTTCTGGACCTTTCCTGGTTCACTCCCCATTTTCCTGAGGTGTCTGCCTTATGATGCTGCTCAGAGAGGCCTCCTCCACACACACCTCTCCCCTTATCACTTATTATCTTTCCTCACCGTGTAATAGATGTTAATATGAATTTACCTGCTTATGAAGTTTATGTGTCTAGACAGAAAAGAAACTCAGTAAATGCAAAGATAGTCACCGCTCTCCTTCATCATCTGGAGGAGATGACAGCAGTAGTCACATTTTGAAAAAAGAGTGAATGGATCTAATTATCAAGCATAGTTATCCCTTCCTTTCTAAAATTGTCTAAATATTCCCTCTTACTGCCTCGGATTTAGGAAATAGATACCAATGCTAAATTGATTTTTTGTTATTATTGGCTTCAGAATTATTAGATGAGAATAAATAAAATATTCTCAGCATAGAAGAAAAGTTAAAAAAGCTAGAATCTCTTAATTAAATTGGAGATGAAGATGAAAAGACTATTGAATGTTGATTTTTCCAAATGAATTTAAATATAGTCTTTACAGAGCAACCACAATAGTCAACTCCTTCAGAATGTTCACATTATATTCCTGAAAGAAAAAGAAATGGTGGCTAATTTCTGGTGTTCAAGAGGTTTCTTTATGTGCCTGACACCCAAAATCTTTTGTGATTAAAATTTTGATCTAATAGTAATATACTGATTAAATTTATATAGACCAAATTATAAAGAATTTTTTTATTCTTTTGTTCTTTACAAATATAACAAAGGTAAAATTTGCAATATGTAAATATCACATATTATATTTAAAGTGATATGTGAACAAATAGATACATACAAACACCATGGAAACTGATGAAAACAATTAGCAAATGGATTAAACACATTTTAAATACAATATATGTCTAATATGGGTGTGAGTTAATGCTGCAATAATTATCTTTAAAAAATTAAATACCAAATAAGCCTATTAGATAATTAAAACTTATTATTCAGGCTTCGTTTTAATTAATAGGAGACTAGTCAAATGATACTCCCGAGTCCTATCTTGAGATTAGGTTGTAACTGATCTTTAATTATTTCAATACTTACTTACTCCTTTATTTGACTATCTACACACACACACACACACATCTGGATTTGTTACTAGTAGTCATAATTGAATATATTAAATTACATGCCCATATTTTTAATACTTGATTATATCAGTATTTTTTGGAAACATAGTCTATGCAATTAAATATCATTTGTTCAGTCATTTCTTCACCAAACACAGAATTGTTTCCAGAACAAAACTATTTTCCATTTTAGAAGTTTGGTTCATAAGGAATTTTGACTTTAATTTCAGTATTATCTTGTTCTTTTCAAATATTATTGGTCACAGAGCATAAATTAAAATGAGTGAGAGCTATATCAGTTTCAGTTTTTTACATCTTCTACTATCCCTTTTGCTAGTACCTATCGCATTTAAAATGCTTGATTTTTATATTAAATCTTAGTTTTCACTGAGAGCCGAACAATTGATGCTTTCAAACTGTGGTGCTGGGGAAGACTCTTGAGAATCCCTTGAACAACAAGAAGATTAAATGAGTCAATCTTAAGAAAAATTAACCCTAAATACTTATTGGAAGGACTGATACCAAGCTGAGGCTCCAATATTTTGGCCACACGATGCCAAAATCCAACTCATTGGAAAAGACCCTGATTCTGGGAAAGATTGAAAATAGGTGGAGAAGGGGACACATTTAGATGATTAGATGGCATCACAGATTTGGTGGACATGAGTTTGAGCAAACTCCAGAAGATAGTGAAAGACAGAGGAGCTCCATGTGCTGCAGTCCACAGTATTGAAAAGGACGGAACACAACTGAGTGACTGAACAACAACAGTCACTCTCTATAGAAATTTACTCCCTTTATTCCAGTACACTGGTCTCTCAGATGGTAGATCTGAGAAGTTTATTGTAAAGGATTGAGAGAATCAATGTAGAATTTCTACATAGGAAGGAAAATGAAATGAGAAGATAGTAACTATGTTCACTTAATAAAAGCAGCATAAGGAAAAATGCACCTGTAGAGGTAAATGTAAGTGTGTGTACACATGTGCATATGTACACACTTGCATCATAAACTAACACATTCAGAAGACAAGCATACATTTTGCATATTTATGATGATATAACTTAGCCTGACATGATGGCTTCATGATAAATCTTGACAAGTGTTCAGTTCAGTTCAGTTCAATCACTCAGCCATATCTAACTCTTTGTGTCCCTATGGACTGCAGCATGCCAGGCCTCCCCATCTATCACAAACTCCTGGAGCTTGTTCAAACTCATGTTCATGGAGTCAGTGATGCCATCCAATCATCTCACCCTCTGGCATCCCCTTTTCCTCCCACTTTCAGCCTTTCCCAGCCTCAGGGACTTTTCAAATGAGTCAGTTCTTCCCATCAGGTGGCCAAAATAATGGAGTTTCACATTCAGCATCGATCCTTCAAGTGAATATTCAGGACTGACTTCCTTAAGGATTGTCCAGTTGGATCTCCTTGCAGTCCAAGGGATTCTCAAGTGTCTTCTCCAACACCACAATTCAAAAGCATCAGTTCTTTGGCACTCAGCTTTCTTTACAGCCCAACTCTCACATCCATACATGACTACTGGTAAAACAATAGCTTTGACTAGATGGACCTTTGTTGGGAAAGTAATGTCTCTGCTTTTTAATATGCTTTCTAGTTTGATCATAGCTTTTCTTCTAAGAAGCAAGTGTCTTTATTTTCATGGCTGCAGTCAACATATGCAGTGATTTTGGAACCTTCCAAATAATAAAGTATCTTTTTCCACTGTTTCCCTATATATTTGCCATGAAGTGATGGGACTGGATGCCATGATCTTAGTTTTCTGAATGTTGAGGTTTAAGCCAACTTTTTCACTCTCCTCTTTCACTTTCATCAAGAGGCTCTTTAGTTCCATAAAGGCATCTCTTGAGAAGTATAGAAGAGGTAAGAAGACTGTCACCAAATGGACCAGATAGCATTTATTCTAAATAGTGTTAATGTGAAGAAAAGGGCAACTGATTTACTTACAAAATTGATAAACTATAATGTCTAACCAAGAAAAATCATGGGGCATTTATGAAAAGAAAAATTTTCAGCTCTGTGGATGATCATGTATGTGTGAAGTTCAGGTGAAGGAAAGATCATGAAAGGATTACTGGTAGTATTTACTTGAGAAATATATGTGACTAGATACTTAATATTTTGTACATTAGGCTCTTATTTTGAAATGAATAAATTTACTTCTATTAATATTAATATTATGCTGATATATTTGTATTAGAAGAAAATCAAAACCATTAAACATTGTGGTACAACAGAGAAGACTCAATTCTTGTTAAATTTAGTAAAGAACTATGAAATATTTTATCAATAATGAATATTAAGTATAGTGATCCTTAAATGACAATTTGAAGTAATGAGGGTAGTTGAGTGGAAGCACATCATATGTGGATCACAAAGTTTTATTGAGCAGAAATGTAAAATCATTTACATTCCAGTGAAAGGAAATAGATTGTAGAAAACTCTTTATATATTTTATGTGAGATGATTCATGAAAATTTAACCCAATCAGGAAATAAGTTTCTGTGCACTCTTCTCCCCCCGCCACTGTTGAAACCACTTAATCAAAGTTTTGTATTATAACTTCAGATGGTTTTTCTTTTATTAAAAATGTAAAAGTTGCCTATTATGAAAACAACAAAAGTGGGTATTTTATGGTAGCAAAATCTTTTTTTTTATAAAATATTAATATGAATTAATTTTTAAATAAAACTCATATCAAGTCACTCTTTACTGAAGCCTTTGAAATATAAAACACTGAAACAATTAATCTGTCATTTCACTGAGCTCACAGTGATAAATTCTTGTTGTGCAGTTGCACAGTCATATCTGACTCTTTGTGACTGCAACACACCAGGATCCCTTGTCCTTCAGTATGTCCTGGAATTTGCTCAAATGCATATCCACTGAGTCAGTGATACCAGCCAACTGTCTCACCCTCGGTCACCTCATTCTCCTCCTACCTTCAATCTTTCCTAGGATTAGGGTCTTTTCCAATGAGTAGGTGCTTTGCATCAGGTAAGGAAAGTATTAGAGCTTCAGCATCAGTCCTTCCAATGAATTTTCAGAGTTGATTTCCTTTAGGATTGACTGGTTTGATCTCCTTGATATCCAAGGTACTCTCAGAGTCTTCTCCAACACCACCATTTGAAAGCATTCTTTAGGGTTCAGCTCTCATATCCATACACGTTAAGTTTAGAAAATCATAGATTTGACCATAAAGACCTTGTTGGCACAGTGATGTCTCTGCTTTTTAATATGTTTTCTAGATTTGTCACATCTACTTCTGCTTCATTAACTATACTAAAGCCTTTGACTGTGTGGATCACAAAAAACTGTCGAAAATTCTTCAAGAGATGAGAATACTAAATGCCTTACCTTCTCCCTGAGAAGTGTATATGCAGGTCAAAAAGCAACAGTTAGAACGGACATGGAACAACAGACTGGTTCCAACATGGGGAAGGAGTACGTCAAGGTTGTATATTATCAACCTTCTTATTAACTTATATGTAGAGTACATCATGTGAAATGCAGAGCTGGATGAAGCACAAGCTAGAATCAAGTTTGTTGGGAGAAATAGCAATAACTTCAGATATGCAGATGACATTACAGCAGAAACCCTTATGACAGAAAGTGAAAAGGAACCAAAAAGCCTCTTGATGAAAGTGAAAGAAGAGGATGAAAAATCTGGCTTAAAACTCAACATTCAAAAAATGAAGAACATGGCATCTGGTCCCATCACTCCATAGCAAATAGATAGGGGGAAAAGTGGAAACATTGAGAAACTTATTTTCTTGGGCTACAAGATCACTGCAGATGGAGACTACAGCTATGAAATTAAAAGAAGTTTGCTCCTTGGAAGAAAAACTATGACCTAACTAGATAGCATATTAAAAAGCAGAGACATTACTTTGCTGACAAAGATTCATCTAGTCAAATCTACAATTTTTCCAGTAGTCAGGTATGGATGTGAGAGTTGGACCATAAAAAATCTGAGCACTTTAGAATTGATGCTTTTGAACTGTGGTGTTGGAGAAGATTCTTGAGAGTCCCTTGGACTGCAAAGTGATCCAAACTGTCAATCCTGAAGGAAATCAGTCCTAAATAGTCATTGGAAGAACTGATGCTGAAGCTGAAGCTCCAATATTTGTATATGAAGTAGTGACTCTTTGGAAATGACTCTGATGCTGGGAAAGATTGAAAGCAGAAGTGGATGACTTAGGATGGGATGGTTGGATGACATTATGACTCAATGCACATGAGTTTGAGCAAGCTCTGGGAGATGGTGATGGACAAGAAAGCCTGGTGTGCTGCAGTCCTTGGGATCACAAAGAGTTGGACATAAATGAATGACTGACTGAACTCTATTTATCATAGCTTTTCTTCTGAGAAGCAAGTGTCTTTTGATTTCATGGTGGCAGTCACCATCTGCAGTGATTTTGGAGTACAGGATTATAAAGTCTTGTCACACTTTCCATTGTCTCCCCACCTATTTGCCATGAAGTTATGGGACCAGAGGCCACGATCTTAGTTTTCTTGTTGTTGACATTTAAGCCAGCTTTTTTACTCTCCTCTTTCACCTTCATCAAGAGCTTCTTCAGTTCCTCTTTGCTTTCTGACATTAGGATGATGTCATCTGCATATCTGAGGTTATTGATATTTCTCTTGGCAATCTTGATTGCTACTTCTGATTCATTCAGCATGGCATTTCTTTGTTTCTTTCTTCTTCTTCTTCTTTTTTTTTCAAGATAGGTAAGCCTTTATTTTTTTCATTTCACAAATAATGCTGGCTGGCTGGGCTGCTTTTTGGTGATTAGTCAGCGTGGCATTTCTCATGGCGTACTGTGCATAGAAGTTAAATAAGCAGGGGATAATATACAGCCTTGATGTACTCCTTTTCCAATTTTGAACAAGTTCATCATTATATATCCGGTTCTAAGTGTTGCTTCTTGAACTGCATACAAGTTTCTCAGGAAGCAGGTAAAATGGCCTGTATTCCCATCTGTTGAAGAATTTCCCATATTTTATTGTGATCCACACAGTCAAAGGCTTCAGCATAGTCAATGAAGAGGTGGATGTTTTTCTAGAATTCCTTTTATTTTTCTATGATCCAACAGATGTTGACAATTTCATCTCTGGTTCCTTTGCCTTTTCATTGAATTCTCTGTAATAAATTCTAAACTTGTCTGATATTTACAATTGACTTGATGAAATATACCATACGTATCTAGACCAACAGATGCTTCCCCCAAGTGGCCATCCTTTGAATGTCATATTGATATTCTCACTCACAATACACAAGTAGAAAAAAGGGAAATAAATAAATAAATAAAAAGCCAATGAGTCTATTTCAGGTCAAAATAAAATTAATCTATTTTGCAATAGAGAAGCCAGGATTATCTCATATTATTTTTGCTATTTTTTAAGATTTTGTAATAAACAATAAACTAGGTAATTGGTGGAAAAACAATTAGGAGACATTTCCCAGTGAATCTTTACCTGTCAAGAAGGTGTTGACTTTGACTGAGTTTGAGCAGACTTAGCATTTCTTCACACCAGGGTTTGAACCTTAATTCTGCCACTTGGGCAATATGATCTTAGCCTTGTCATTAACATTTTCCATCAATAACTTGGCAATCACAGTGATTGATTCTTCAAAGTTAAAATTAATGATATCACTTGTCTAATTAATGTTTCACTGCTTTCCTATGACCAGATAGCAAAAGTTTATCATGGCCTCTGAGGCTAAAACTGTGCCCTAATAATGGTCCCTCCTCATCTGTGTGCTTTCCCCACCTACTATGTGCCAGGCAAATCGGCAACTTCAGTTTCTTGAACAGCAGCAGCTCTTTTTCTCACCTGTGTCCTTAAACATGATTTCTCCTCTATCTAGAAGTCCCTTCCCTACACTGTTGATAATTGTTGGCTTCTCATCATTTGCTTCTCATCAAATCAAATCTTTCCAGGCAGGCTTTCCTGACCCATCTTTTTAAAGTGGCTTTTCTGTGACCATGATTCTTTATCTTACACATTTGTGTTTCCTTGATAGATTCTCACACAGCTAACACTTTTTAATTTATTTCTCTATTTATGATTTTGTATTCTATCAATTCCTCTGAACTCTTCTGAGCCATCAGGGAAGACATCATGTCTATTTTGCGCTCTCAGCAGCTAGTACAGAGTCAATTTCTATTTGGGGTTATAATTGGACACACGTTGACATGTTCATTGAACTCATAATTTCCTCAGAGACTATTCTAAAGAATAGAATATTTAGATAATTCTACACACAATAGAATAATTAGATAATTATTGTTCTACACACAATAGAACATTTAGATAATTCTACACACAATAGGTACTCAAAAACCACTATGAAGAAGCATCATGTGAGTGATAGGAGGAAGAATTAAAACAAAGAAGCATGTTTACAGCAGTTAAGAATGTAGGTTCAGGAGGAGAGAGAAATTCACCAAGTATTTATTGCCTCTGACTTCTTATTTGACCTTGAATCATCACTTGGTTTTTCCATGAATCTCATTTTTCCTCAGGAAGTGTGGTTTATAGTAATAATAGTATCTTACTCAAAGGACTGTTCATGGATAAATGAGGAAGAAAATACATGTAAATTCCCTACTACAGGGACAGATATAAAACAAACACTCAAGGAATCTTTATTTTTCTGTGATTTTATTGTAACAGGAGCAATAGAGTTGTAGCTCTTTACCTTTTGTGCCAGAACTTTTCTATAGTTGATGATGTAATGTTTTCAGAACATATGGATTTTGCTATGAAAATAAAAAAGGGGAAATTAAATGAAATATCTTAATGATTTGAGTATTTATACTAAAAGGAACCATAAATTGAGGCAAAATCACAACAAAATGAAATGTACAGAAAATTCTAGAACTTGAATTTTAAATTATTTTATTTTATCTTGTTTTAGGTGGTATCTCATCCCATCACTTCATGGTGAATAGATGGGAAAACAATGAAAACAGTGAGAGACTTTATTTTTTGGGCTACAAAATCACTGCAAATCGTGACTGCAGCCATGAAATTAAAAGACGCTTGCTCCTTGGAAGAAAAGCTATGACCAACCTAGACAGCATCTTAAAAAGTAGAGACATTACTTTACCGATAAAGGTCTGTCTAGTCAAAGCTATGATTTTTCCAGTAGTCATATATGGATATGAGAGTTGGACCATAAAGAAAGCTGAGTATAGAGAATTGATGCTTTTGAACTGTGGTGTTGGAGAAGACTCTTGAGAGTCCCTTGGACTGCAAGGAAATCCAATCTGTCAAACCTAAAGGAAAATAATCCTGAATATTCACTGGAAAGACTGATACTGAAGCTGAAAGTCCAATATTTTGCCCACCTGATGTGTAGAACTTACTCTTTTAAAAGACTCTGATGCTTGAAAAGATTGAAGGAAGGAGGAGAAGGTGATGATGAGAGATGATGAGATGGGTGGATGGCATCACCAACTCGATGGACATGAGTTTGAGCAAGATCCAGGAGATGATGATGGACGTGGCGTGCTACAGTCAATAGGGTCCCAAAGAATTGGATATGACTGAAAGGCTCAAGTGAACTGAGGCCCCATGGCAAAGCTTGTGGGATGAGTCTTAACCAATGGACCATCAGTGAATTCCCTAGAACTTGTTTATTTAAGCTACCAAAAGTTTTCTAAAGGTTTTAAATGCAAAATTGCACTCTTTATAATTCTATAAAAACATATTAAATTACTTTTAACTATTATTACCAAAATTGCATTAATTTATTTTAATATAAAAATTTCACTGAAGAACGTGGCTAAATATTGTGTAGCATATTCATAAAATGAGACATCATAAAATTTTAACTTTAGATTAACCTCATCCATCAGTGATGAATGATAATGTGAAATTATTGTTTGTGGGTGTTTTGTTCTATTTAAAAATTACTCGAGTTCACAAATATATTCTGAGTTTTTTATTTTGTCTGCTTAGATATAACATGGAGTAACATTTACTATTTTTAGTACACAATTTTGTGAGCTTTGATATAGTATTGGATCATATAATTGCCACCACAATTTGGAAATGGGAAGCTTGTCCCCCTCAAGTCTCCTGTTTTCCTTGGAAGCTAGCCTTCCTCACATAGCAAGCCCTGTGATCATTTTGTTACTTGTCCACATTGCTTTTCCTTTCTCAGAATATCATACACAAATAGAGTCATGAAGTCTTATTTCCTTCACTAGCATAATGTATATGAAATTCATCCATGTTGCGTGACAGATTTTGGTTTTTACATTGACCTTACCTCAATTTACATCATCCAACTAGCTAAACTTATTTATTAGTTATAGTGGTGTTTCAGGATTCTTTCAGATTTTATATATTACATTTTATATATATATACCTGAGTATATATTTTACATATATTTTTACAAACCGTATATCTTTTGTAAGTTTTTACTTTCTTTTTCACCTTGGCCAGTATGATGTGGAAGAGAAGTGACAATTTCAGGGAAAAACATTTAGTCTTTTACTATTATGCATGATTAATATTTTGTAGACATCTTTTTTCCAGCAGAGGTTAGACCTCCATCTAGGATTTACGTACGTTAAGGATGCAGGCTATTTTACTAGAGATTTTGTCTAAACATGCTCTTGAACCTTAGTATTTTCCCCTTTGTGCTGTGTCTGAGTTATCTGCATACTCTTGCCTTTTTCCTATCCTTCCTACTAGAATCACTTTATAGTTGATGTTTATTAGCCTGGAAGAAAGGGGTAGAAGAGGATTCTTTGCTGTCCTGGTTAAGAGTCAGCCTTACAGAGATCTTCCATCTCTGGGTCTTGAGATGGATGCCTAAGTGATCCTGCCACCTTATATTATCTTCTGTAACTGCCATTCTTCTGTTCCAGGCATGCACCGTAATAAATGCATCCTCACAGCATATCTGACATTTTCAGAAATGGATTAAGCATGATTATCAATACTTCTTGTGCTTGGGAGCCCAGAGCTTTATTAGTCTTTTAGCAATTTATTAAAATTTTAGATGCATTCTTACCAGTGTCCAAAAGTGTACATTTCAATATACCTATATATATAGATATACAGATATAATATATTAAATAATATATAAAAATATATATATGTGCAAATTTAATGCCATGTCCATATTGGAGGATGTGGCATTAAATTTTCAGGAGACACAGGTTCAGTGGTGGAATTGGGAAGGTACCCTGGAGTAGGAAATGGCTACCCATTCCAGTAACCTTGCCTGGAAAATTACATTGAGAGAGGAGCCTGGTGGGTCACAATCCATAGGGTCACAGAGTCAGATGCTATAGCACACATATTCATCTTAAATGTTACTTTAGCTTGTTATTATGAGAGCATAGATGATAGATTTCACCAAAGTTATGAATTTGCAGATTTTCTGTTGTTGTTTTAAAGGGTAAGAACGATGTTATTTCTAGACATCTAAATAATGTGGTGAAAGTATTATTTTCTTCTTAAATGGTGATTTTAGCCTTTATATTTAGATTTATGGTATATTTTGTTAAAAACATTGTATAAGGTGTGAGTTAAAAATTATTATTATGTTCAGTTCAGTTCAGTCGCTCAGTCATGTCAGACTCGTTGTGACCCCAGAATCACAGCACACCAGGCCTCCCTGTCCATCACCAAATGCCAGAGTCCACCCAAACGCATGTACATTGAATTAGTGATGCCATCCTCCTGTCTCACCCTCTGTCGTCTCCATCTCCTCTTGCTCTCAATCTTTCCCAGCATGAGGGTCTTTTAAAATGAGTCTGCTTTTCACATCAGGAGGCCAAAGTATTGGGGTTTCAGCTTCATCATCAGTCCTTTCAATGAACACCCAGGACTAATTTGCTTTAGGGTGGACTGGTTGAATTTCTCTGCAGTCCAAGGGACTCTCAAGAGTCTTCTCCAACATCACAGGTCAAAAGCATCAATTCTTTGGTGCTCTGCTTTCTTTATAGCCCAACTATCACATCCATACATAACTACTGGAAAAACCATAGCCTTGACTAGATGGACCTCTGTGGACAAAGTAAAGTCTCTGCTTTTTAATATGCTGTGTAAGTTGGTTATAACTTGCCTGGAGTAAGTGTCTTTTAATTTCATGGCTACAATCACTATCTGCAGTGATTTTGGAGCCCCAAAATATAAGTTAACCATTGTTTCTCCATCTATTTGTCATGAAGTTATGGGACTGGGTGCCATGATCTTAGCTTTCTGAATGGTGAGCTTTAGGCCTTCACTCTCCTCTTTCACTTTCATCAAGAGGCTCTTTAGTTCTTCTTCACTTTCTGCCATATGGGTGGTGTTGTCTGCATATCTGAAGTTATTGATATTTCTCCCAGCAATCTTGATTCTAGATTGTGTTTCATCTGGCCCAGCATTTCACATGATGTAGTCTGCATATAAGTTAAATAAGCAGGGTGACAATATACAGCCTTGACATACTCCTTTTCCTATTTGGAACCAGTCTGTTGTTTCATGTCCAGTTCTAACTGTTGCTTTCTGATCTGCATACAGGTTTCTCAAGAGGAAGGTCAGGTAGTTTGGTACTCCCATATCCTTCCAAATTTTCCACAGCTTATTGTGATCCACACAATCAAAGGCTTTGGCAGAGTTAATAAAGTAGAAATAGATTTTTTTTGGAACTCTCTTGCTTTTTCGATGATCCATATGATGTTGGCAATTTGATCTCTGGTTCCTCTGCCTTTTCTAAAACCAGCTTGAACATCTAGAAGTTCACGATTTACGTATTGCTGAAGCCTGGCTTGGAGGATTTTAAGTGTTACTCTATTACCATGTGAGATGAGTGCAACTGCGTGGTAGTTTGAACATTCTTTGGCATTACCTTTCTTTAGGATTGGAATGAAAAGTGACCTTTTCCAGTCCTGTGGCCGCTGCTGAGTTTTCCAAATTTTCTGGCATATTGAGTGTATCACTTCCACAGCATCATCTTTTAGGATTTGAAATAACTCAACTGGAATTCCATCACCTCCACTAGCTTTGTTTGTGGTGATGCTTCCTAAGGCACACTTGACTTCACATTCCAGGATGTCTGGCTCTAGGTGAGTGTGAGTGATCACACTTTCGTGATTATCTGGGTCGTGAAGATCTTGTTTGTATAGTTCTTCTGTGTATTCTTGCCACCTCTTCTTAATATCTTCTGCATAGGTCCATGCCATTTCTGTCTTTTATTGAACCCATCTTTGCATGAAATGTTCCTTTCATATCTCTATTTTTCTTGAAGACATCTCCAGTCTTTCTATTTTTTTCCCCTATATATCTTTGCATTAATCACTGAGGAAGGCTTTCTTATCTCTCCTTGCTATTCTTTGGAATTCTGCATTCAAATGTATATATCTTTCCTTTTATCTTTTGCTTTTAGCTTCTCTTCTTTTCACAGCTATTTGTTGGCCCTGCTTAGACAGCCATTTTTCTTTTCTGCATTTCTTTTTCTTGGGGATGGTCTTGATTCCTGTCTCCTGTACAATGTCACTAACCTCCATCCATAGTTCATCAGGCACTCTATCACATCTAGTCACTTAAATCTATTTCTCACTTCCACTGTATAGTCATAAGGGATTTGATTTAAATCATACCTTAATGGTCTAGTGGTTTTCCCTACTTTCTTCAATTTATGTCTGAATTTGGCAATAAGGAGTTCATGATCTGAGCCACAGTCATCTCCCGGTCTTGTTTCTGACTGTACAGAGCTTTTCCATCTTTTACTGCAAAGAATATAATCCATCTGATTTTGATGCTGACCATCTAGTGATGCCCATGTGTAGTCTTCTCTGATGTTGTTGGAAGAGGGTGTTTGCTATGAACAGTGCATTCTCTTAGCAAAACTCTATTAGCCTTTGCCCTGTTTCATTCTGTACTCCAAGGCCAAATCTGCCTGTTACTCCAGGTGTTTCCTGACTGCCTACTCTAGCATTCCAGCCCCCTATAATGAAAAGGACATCTTTTTGAGGTGTTAGTTCTAGAAGGTCTTGTAGGTCTTCAGAGAAAACTGTTCAACTTAAGCTTCTTCAGTGTTACTGGTAGGGGCATAGACTTGATTACTGTGATATTGAATGATTTGCCTTGTAAACGAATTAAGATCATGCTGTTGTTTTTGCGATTGCATCCAAATACTGCATATCATACTTTTTTGATGACTATGAAGGCTATTCCCTTTCTTCTAAGGGATTCCTGCCCACTGTAGTAGATATAATGGTCATCTGAGTTCAATTCACCCAGTCCAGTCCATCTTAGTTCTCTGATTCCTAGAATGTCAATTTTACTCTAGCCAGCTTCTGTTAAACTTTTCCAATTTGCCTTGATTCATGGGCCTAACATTCCAGGTTCTTTTGCAATATTCCTCTTTATAGCCTCTGACCTTGCTTCTATCACCAGTCCTTCCCACAACTTGGTGTTGTTTTTGCTTTGGCTCCATCCCTTCATTATTTCTGAGATTATCTCCAGTGGCATATTGGGAACCTATTGACTTAGGGAGTTCATCTTTCAGTGTCCTATCTTTTTGCTTTTTCATACTGTTCATGAGGTCCTCAAGGCAGGAATACTGAAGTGGTTTGTCATTCCCTTCTCCAGTAGACCACATTCTATCAGAGCTCTTCACCATGGCCTGCCCATCTTGGGTGGCCCCGCATGGCATGGCTTAGTTTCATTGAGTTAGACAAGGCTGTGGTCCATGTGATCAGATTGTCTAGTCGTCTGTGATTGTGGTTTCAGTGTGTCTACCCTCTGATGCCCTCTCTCAGTGCCTACTCTCTAACTTTGGTTTCTTTTACCTTAAATGTATCTCTTCATGGCTACTCCAGCAAAGAGCAGCCACTGCTCCTTACCTTGGACATGGGGGAGTTCCTCTCGGCCACCATCCTTGACCTTGGACGTGGGGTAGCTTCTCTTGGCCACTGCCCCTGACCTTGGACATGAGGTAGCTCCTATCAGTCAAATGTAAAATTGTCAGTAGAATCTGCTGTTAAAAGAATTGACCTTTCCATATTGCATTAGGTAATACTTTTTTCAAAATCATCTGACCATACACGTGACCTGTCTAATTGCAACTCTCTAATATGATTTATTGACCCATATTTCTTTTGCTTTTGTCAATAAAACACTGTATTGATTAGCATCAATGTTTTCTAGTAGTGATATCAAGTAGTGTAGATCTTTTAATATTGGCTTTTAAAAATGTGTTAGCTAGTCTAGGCTTTTTAAATTTTTATATAAATAGCAGAATCAGCTTGAAAACATATATAAAACTTTGCTGTGACATATTTTGTTGGAATTACATTGAATCTACAGACCATTTAGGGAGAGTGAGTATTCTAATAATAATAAATCTCTGGCCAATCCTAAAAATAATAAATCATAATCACTCTATACCTCTTCTTCTTCAATCTTCTCTAATTTCTTTCAGTGATGCTGTGCACAATTTGCAAATTATCATTGTTTTTTAATTTATCCCTAAAAATTTTGTTTCTGATGTTAGTGAATACAAAATTTAAACTATCAATTCCACATTTTAGCTAGTGTGAAGAAATAGAATTGGTTCTTGTATACTAACCATGTATCTTGCAAACATTTTAAATGTAATATATTTAATATTTCTATTAACATTTCTGCTAACTTTTTTATGGATTTATTAGGGCTTTATATCTGGATGGTCATAGCTTTTTTTTTTTACAGAAAAACAATTCAGTACTTTAGTTTCCCATTCAGTTTTCCTGCTTTATTTCACTGATTATAAACTTTTCTGGATGTTGAATAGAGATACTTAGAGGGGACATTTTTCCTGATACCCAATCATAAGGAGATGTTATAACATATGTAGACTCTTCAAAGTCTCTTAGAATAATGTGATTCTTATCTGTAACTTTTTGTTGTTAATACGAGAATTAAGATCTTCTATAAACTTATTTCCCAAATGTTTAGATATACTATTTACTATTTTCTCTCCTTTTTTTGGCTTCTTTGCATGCCATATAATATTTTTATTCTCAAAGACAATTTCTTTTAAGAAAAAAATATAACCAAAGTGTAGTACTGTTTTCTTTCCTTTTTCCTGTAAAATAATATATATATATATATATATATATATATATATATATATATATGTATGTATGTATTTTTTTTTCAATAAGTGCAAGTCCTTTTTTTTTTTACCCCCACTGATTTCTAGGCCAAGTTGCTAATCTTATCGGTTACACTAGATTGATTTGAGTTTGCCTGGGCCACATTTAGCTTTAATATAATTAGTCAAACTGCCATATTTTAGAGCTGTTGCCTTTTTATTGGTTTTGAAGTATTTGAGCTTGGACAGAGTCCACATCTGATTTATCTCTGATTTTTCATCCCCTCCATTACTTGTTTTTAATGTTAAAACTTTGGATTGAGGACAAAATTGAAAAATTGAGAGGTTAGGGAATTTTTTTTCTTCTTTGCATTCAACTTTTCCAGATTCCAATATTCCTCAGCAACCTATCCAGCCATCTATTATTTGGATGTATTTTTCTCAAACTCTCAACATAATTTCACTTACACCAGTGCATTTCTCTACTCTCTCCTATTGTGCATGCATGAATGCTCACTGGCTTCAGTCGTGTCCTACTTTTTGTGATCCTATGGACAGTAGCTTTCCAGGCTCCTCTATCCATAGGATTCTCCAGGCAAGAATACTAGAGTGTGTTGCCATTTCCTACTCCAGGGGATCTTCCCAACCCAGGAATCGAACCTGCATTTTTTGTCTCCTGCATTGCCAACTGGATTCTTTACCACTAGTGCCACCTGGGAAGCCCCTTCTCCTACTTAGATGAGCTAATTACCCCAGAAATGGAAGTTGTCATGGGTTTATGCTGTCTACAAAAAGCTGGCTTACTCTCTGAACTTCAGTTTGTCTGTGTTTTCTAATACTCTCAGTTTTTCTTAGTTCTGAGAAAACTGCATTATATTAACTTTGGTCTGAATTTTTTTTCAATACAATATGTATTACAAATAGTGAAATCATATGTATCTTGCTCACTGTTAGTCACATAACACATAGCAGAGTGGTTGTAAATAATTTATGTTCACAAATACCATTATAAAAGCTTGGTTGCAAAAAGAATGTGCATTTAGTTATATCAAACATTAAAGATTTCCTCCTAAGACCAGTGCAATAAATATTCCATAAACAGCAGTAAAATAATTAGCCACAAAAAAGAAAATCATGAATTTTTTAATTAGATTGCAATACTAATTTAAAAAATCATGATTGTCTAAGATGGTGAACTTAATAAATATGGTGTGTGATCTGACTGCCCCATTGACCAGTAGTTCCCTGTCATCTTTCTCCCTCTCATCAGGCCTCTTGATTCCCTGAGACACAGCAATAATGAGATTAGGCCAATTAATAAACCTGCAATGTCCTCTAAATGTTTAAGAATCAGAGGTCTCTCACTTTAAATCAAAAGTTAGAAATGATTAAGCTTAGTAATAAAAGCCTAATTCAGAGCAGTGCCCAAGTCTCTCCAATATCAGGAAGGCAGACAAAGGTAAGGAAGCTGCAGAAGAAAAGCCTGAAGTAACAGAGGTTGGCTCATAATGTTTAAGAAAAGTACCAGGTGAAGCAGTAAGTAAGTGGTGATGTAGAACCTGCATCAACTTATCCAGAAGATCTAGCTGATATAATTAATGAAAGTAGCTGCACTAAATGAAAATTTTTTTATGTATATGAAGCAGCCTTATGTTGAAAGAGCATGCTATCTATGACTTTCATATCTAGAGAGGAGAAATCAATGCCTGGCTTCAAAACTTCCAAGGACAGGCTGAATCTCTGGTAAGGGGTTATTGTAGCTAGTGATTTCAAGTTAGAGCCAATGACCATTCACCATCTGAAAATCCTAGGGCCCTTGAGAATTATGCTAAATCTACCTTGCCTATTCTATGTTAATACAAAAACAAACCTGTTTGACAGCACATCTGTTTACAACATGATTTACTGACTATTTTAAACCTGATGAGAACAACTGATCAGACAATAGACTTCAAAATATTACTGCTCATTTACAATGCATCAAGTCATCCAAGAGCTCTGGTGGACATGAACAATGAGTTTAATGTTGTTCCTAGCCCATGGGTCAAGGAGTCATTTTGACTTTAAAGTCTTATAATTTAAGAAATACATTCTGTAAGGCTATACCTGGAGGAATGTGAATTCTCTGATGGATCTGGGAAAAGTCAATTGAAAAATTTTCTGGAAAGTATTCACTATTTTAGATGCCATTGAGAACATTCGTGATTCATGGAAAGAGATCAAAATGCAGCATTAACAGGAGTTTGGAATACGTTTATACCAATCATCATGGATGACTTGAAAGAGTTCAAGACTTCACTGGAGGAAATAGCTGTAGATATGCTAGAAACATCAAGAGAAGTAGTGCTAGAAATGGAGCCTGAAAATATTAATAAATTGCTGCAATCTCATGATAAAATTTTAATAGATGAGGAGTTGCTTCTTATGAGTGAGTAAAGAGAGTGATTTCTTGAGAGAATCTACTGATAAAGATACCATGGAAATGATTGAAACGACAGTGGAGGTTTTAGAATATTACATAAACTTACTTGATAAAGCAGTAGCCAATTCTGAGAGGATTGCTTCTAATTTTCAAAGAAGTTCTACTGTGGGTAAAATGTTGTCAAATAGTATGTGTGCTACAGAAAAGTTTTTATTTCATGAAAAAAGAATCAGTTGATGTGGCAGACTTCATTGTTGTCTTATTTTTAAAAATTTCCACAGCTGCCCTAACCTTCAGCAACCTAGATTTTTCAGCAGCCATCAACATCCAGGCAAGAAGCACCCATCAGTAAAAAGATTAAGACTAACTGAAGATTAAGATTGTGGTTAGCATTTCTCAGCAATAAAGTATTTTTCAATTAATCTATGCAAATTGATCTTTTATATTAATGCTATTTTACACACTTAATAGTCTAAAGTGAAAGTGAAAGCCATTCAGTCATGTATGACTCTTTGCGACCCCATGGACTATACAGTCCATGGAATTCTTCAGGCCAGAATACTGGAGTGGGTAACCTTTCCTTTCTCCAGGGTACCTTCCCAACCCAGGGATCGAACCCAGGTTTCCCACATTGCAGGCAGATTCTTTACCAGCTGATCCAGACTAAAGTGTAGTGGAAATAACATACACACACTAGAAAACTAAAAAAAAATATGTGTGATATATTTTATTGTGATATTGACCTCTTTGTGGTCATCTGCAACTAAACACACAACATCTCAGAAGTATGTGTGCCTATAAAACAAAAGTCAATTTCTGAACCTGCTTGATATAATCACTGGATCCCAAATCACCACTTTCCTCTCTCTGCCTACCCTTTCTAGGTAATCTCTATACTTCACTTGTCAGTCATTGAAACCCTCTAATTAAGTGACTATTAAAGTCTGTTGTTACTTATTCCTAGACTGTTATTTATCCTAGACTGCTGCTTAATGGTCGCTAGCTCATTGGAAAGAAAGATAGCAAAGATATTTGTTCATTTGCATATGTTTTAAATATATTAAATAAAGTGAAATAAGCAATCAATTTGCAAAGGAGAGAAAGAAAAGGAGAAAAAAATGCATGTAAATCCTGCAATTTGATATTAATGTTCAGAAGAAGTATGTAAAGGGAAAATAAGATATACCTCATGGAAAGTGGTTCACACTAAATTATCACTCAAACCTTTAATTCATTTAGCAATCACACTGCATTCATACTCAGTTATGATACTAATAAGTAATGAGCATAAATCCTTATAAAAACTCAGAAGAAGCATACACTTTTTTAAATTATAAACTCAGTACATACTACTAACTTCCTAAAATAATGAACAGTAAGACGTTTGGATGCCAAATTATTCAGTTAGCTAGGAGGACTATCCTATTAAGAATTTATATTTTTAGTTTTCCAATAAAGTTATATCTGTCTTCTTAATTTCAATTAAATACTATCAATTTTCTCTATTTTATAAAACTAGACTACAGCAAAAAATAGTTTTTCAAATTATAAACTCAGTACATACTACTAACTTCCTAAAATGTGAACAGTAAGAAGTTATGAAGTACATCCTATTAAGAACTTAAAGTTTTCATTTTCCAATCAAGTTATATCTGTCTTCTTAATTTCAATCAAATATTATTGATTTCTTCTATTTAAAAAATTAGAATACATCATAAAATACTGAAAATGTTTATTTTATAAGATAGTGTGCATTTCTATCACAGGCAAAGCATCGCAAGTATAAATATAATCATATCATCTTTGCCTTTTTAAGAGATAAGCATTTTTAAGATAAAATCTATGAAGAATTTTTAAATATGGAGAAGATAATGCGTACCCACTCTAGTATTCTTGCCTGGAGAATTCGATAGATGAAGGAGCCTGGCAGGCTACAGTCCATAGGGTTGCAAAAAGTCTGACATGACTGCCCAATACACATAAGCATAAATGTCCATACATTGTGAAAACTATTCTGAATAATCATTTCTCTCTTTAGTCTTTAAAAAGGACACAATGTGATTATTATCCCATCTCACTTCCTTATTTTTATTAATTGATGTTACTGAAACTATGATAATGGTTTATCTTCCTTATTTTAGATCTATATATTGCGTCTACATTTTTATTCCTTTGGGAATCTACAAACCAAGATGTTTCAAAGAAGTATCCAAGTAACTGAGATCAGATGAATAGGAATGTAATAATAATAACTAAAAAAAAAAAAACCACAAAAAAAGTCATAAACTTGAAATGCATATTCCATTGATATCACTAGTTTGTTTTTCTAGTCTTGGCAAAATATTCAGGAGCTTTGAACCTGTTTTGTCACATGAAAATGTGGGATTACCAATTAATCTTTGATATAAATTCTATTTGCAGAGATGATTATAAGTTTTACCATGTACAAGGTATGACTTTGATCAGAAGTAAAAATGCATTCTAACTTTAGCAATTTTCAGTTAATTTTCTGGTTTGAATGACACGTCCTTTTAAAAATAAAAATAAAAAGTCAAGTTTTTTATTAAAATGAACATATCAATAGTCAATAAATTATTTCTAACTCTATTATATTTTTACCTTGATAGATCTTTCCTTAAATATGTAAAACTTGTTAGCAAAAGTAGTTATTTAAAATGATACATTTTCATTTATAATTTTGTAAATACAGTCAGTTAAGAACCCCACTAAATTACTGAGATGAATGATATGACTGGTTACTACAACAATGGACATTAATTTACTTCTTAATAAAAATATGACAACAATTTGAGAATATGTTAGAATATGTTATTCCTTGAATACTCTTTTATAATGAAAGTTGCATGTGTTAGGGGAAAGTAATTTCCTTGGTTCTGTCTCTACATAACAAAAATTTGAAATGATGGACATTGAAGCCCTCTGCACATCACAGCTCTTGGACAGTCTGTGTTATAGTTCTCGGACAGATCATTTTTATTTAGAAAATAAAGGAAAATACATCCCTGATGCATGAGGGCATGCAGACCCAAAAGACGCGAAGAAAAGAGAGAGAAAGAAAGCGCTCATGGGAAAGAGACCCTATGGCCTTTTGGCTCCTCTTTTATATGATTTTTTTTTCCTCCCTCTGGGCCTGCCTATGTCAATTAGGCTATCCAGGAGAAATGTTTGTTCTACCTGAGGTCCATACCCCTGTCCTCGGACTTTCCTTTGTTCTCTTTTTGTGGGCTTTTCCCTTCCTTGCCTGTTATCCGCTGGCATTATGGACTCCTTTTTTCTATTCTAACTACTTAACACATATTTCAAGGTAATGTAATTATTAAACATTAGAAATACAAGTTCAGTTAGTAAGAGCTATGGTTTTTTCAGTAGTTATGAATACATGTGAGAGTTAGACCATAAAAAAAAGTTGAGTGCTGAAGAATCAGTGCTTTTGAATGGTTGTGTTGGAGAAGACTCTTGAGAGTCCCTTAGACTGCAGGGAGATCAAACCAGTCCATCCTAAAGGAAATCAGTCTTGAATGTTCATTGAAAAGACTGAACATGAATGCGAAGAACTGACTCACTGGTAAAGACCCTGATGCTGGGAAAGATTGAAGACAGGAGGAGAAGGGGACAACAGAGGATGAGATGGTTGGATGGCATCACAGACTCAACGGACATGAGTTTCAGCAAGCTCTGGGAGCAGGTGATTTACAGGGAAGCCTGGTGTACTGCTGTCTATGGGGTCATAAAGAATCATACACGATTGAGTGACTGAACTGAACTGAACTGAACTGATTAAGAGTAATGCTATACCCTAAGTATATTTGGCACCTATTGGATAAAAAAATGAATGTAGAACTTTATATATTTAACATTATATCTACTGTAATGCTGTGATAATTCCATGAAATTACTATTATAATCCTCCTCTTATAGAATAAAGTAATAAGCAATTAATAGAAATTAAATTTTAAAGTTGTATAGCTAGAAATTTCACAGCTGAACTATGAACTCAAGTCTACATTATTTTACCATATGAACACTCATCTCAAGTTCCTCAAAGAGTCACAAGAATGTAGGAAAGTTAAAATGGTACAAATTCTCTATTTTAATGTTGAGAAGTCTGGCTGTGGCCAAGAGATGCCAAAGTGTTAGCTCAAGGTCACACATGAGTAATTGTAATATTTAAAGAAAGAAGGTTGCTCATTTTAAGCAACCCATTAGCTATTTCATCTACATAATGTCTCTTTTATTGTATTTATTCATAGTGATTATATCATTAATCAGACTGATAAAAGAAAGCAATAGCAATAATTCAAGCCAAAGTTCCATAGAGGCATTTTTGAAATCATAAATCATAAAGAAAAGTTATATTTTAAGAAATTGATGCAGTCAGATATGCCATGCACTTGTTACTTTGGTTGTTTCAAAAACTTAATCTTATAAAATGGCCAAGTCCTAAATATTGCTAAGCAAAGATACTGCTTCAGTAGTCTCTGCTGTTTCTAATTATTATGGAAAACCTAGTAAACTGTCATCAATTTAGGATTTTGTTTTGGATATAATCACAATAAACTGTGCCCCATTGTCTCAGTTCTCTCCTTATATCTTGTCTTTAAAAAAGAAAAAAAAAGTTTACACTATAATCCCTTATTTACAGCCACCTATTACTTCTATTTAAACTTTTTTCTCAAATCTTTATTTCTCACCATGACTACTTCCAAAGAGAAAGTTCAAGTCTTTTCTTTTTCTTTTTTCTTTTTTTTGTTGCAGTCATTATATATTACAGTTAAAAATGTGTCTTTCTTTTATTTTAAACTTTAAGCCCTTTAGACTTTCCCTCCTGTACTGGCATTGGAACCTTCTTGATCATTGTATTGGTTAAATTTCTGTTAGGAACAATAACCAGTTTGGGTAGAAAAGAGCTTTTTACTTGACATTAGTTTGCTTACCATGTAATTGAAAGGATGGAAACAACTATTGACAAAATTTTTAAAACATCTCTCTTCTCTCTCAATCGCACTGCCTCTGCTAAGACTGCAAAAGCTGCTCATCATTGCATGAAAAAATAAGAAAGGAACTTGGCCATATTGGCTCAGCAAAGACATATGAATATTATCACCACTGATAGACAAAACAGCAACAGCAGGAAGCCAGGAACCACAACACTGCCTTGCTCCTGTGAATATGAACAAAATACTCCATGCACTTATTCCAGGATTGCATATCAATAATGCTCATTATCTGTGTACACTTAGCCATGCTAAGTTGCTTAGTCCTGTCCAACTCTTTGTGACCCCATGGACTGCAGCCTACCAGGCTCCTTTGTCCATGTGAATTCTCCAGGCAGGAATACTCGAGTGGGTTGCCATGCTCTTCTCAGGGGATCTTCAAAACCCAGGGGTCGAATCTAGGTCTCTCACATTGCAGGCAGATTTTTTTACCAGCTGAGTCACCAGGGAAACCCAGTACCTAAATCATATTCAGAATTTTAACTGCAAGGAGCTTGGATATGCAGTTTATAGCTTTCTAGATATTGTGGAAAAAATACATTAGTAAGAATTTTGAAGGGAAGTTGAGTAAGTCACTTCATAACATCCATCAATGTTCTCTGTATTTCAGTGTTAGAATAATTTCTGATAGCTTCCTCCACCCACTTGCTATACTTCTTTGTCATACAAGGCATATGACATATCTGACCTTTACTTCTATTTCTACTACTTCCCCAGAAGTCTTTTTGAATTGATTTCCATACTATTTTAAAGCATACTTACAAGTCTTTCATCATCTAGGATTTTCTTAATGTAATAGTTTCACTAACATGACCCTAAATAATTGTAATGGTTGTCCATTTTCAAAGAAATCTAACTCTGAGAACGCCACCTCTCTCATCAAGTTCTAGTATTATTCCTGGGTTGCAGTGCAGCATGCAAACCTAACTGCTAGAGTTGCCCAAATACCTAACACACTTCTTCCTTAAGCCTGAGGAATTACATGATTATGTATTGTTTTCTTTGGTTTAATTAACTACACCTATGAGAAACCTAAAAGTTTGGATCATGATAAAAGATTAAAAAGATGTGGTGTTTATACACAATGGGATACGACTCAGCCATAAAAAGAATGAAATAATGCCATTTTCAGCAACGTGGATAAACCTACAGATAATCATACTAAGTCAGAAAAAAAAAAAAAAAGACAAATACCATAAGACATTGGTTATATGTACATTCTAAAACATGATACAGATGAATTTATTTATGAAACATAAACAAACTCACAGATGTAGAAAAAAACATGGTAAAAGGGAATGGCGAAGGTATTACTTATGAATTTTAGATTAACATATACACACTACTATATATAAAATAATCAGCAAATTCCTACTTTACAGGAAAACATATTCAATATCCTGTAATAACCCATAATGGAAAATAATATAAAAAAGCATATATAATATGCATAACTGAATCACTTTGCTATACACCAGAAACTAACACAGCATTGTAGATCAACTGTATTTAATAATTTTTTTAAAAATATCATAAAGTTTTAAACCTTTTACACATTTACTTCTTTATATATGACATACTCAAAGTATGCCCAAAATGTCTATGGGGAAGAGTATAAATATACAACACTGATGATCTCATAATATTTTCCTAAAACATGACAGCAGAATCTTAAATCGTGAAATTCATAAAAACCTTTATGCCCATTAAATTTAGTGACTTCTGCTTAAAGAATGTTATGTCATTATGGTTTTGCCCTTTATAAATTTTATTAAAAGATGATTTCACAATACATAAACATGGAAATAATAGTATGTTACCAAATAAACATTTTTTACTTTAAATTTTAGGAAATCTATAGCAATTACACAGTACTAAGTGGTGAAAAAGAAAGTGAAGTTGCTCAGCCGTGTCCAACTCTTTGCGACCCTATGGACTGTAGCCCACCAGGCTCCTCCATTCATGGGATTCTCCAGGCAAGAATACTGGAGTGGGCTGCCATTTCCTTCTCCAGGGGATCTTTCCTACCCAGGGATCTAACCCAGGTCTCCCGCATTGCAGGCAGACACTTCCACCAGGGTACTAAGTAGGCTTTTGTCTTATTTTCATTTAGCTCAGAAATCACTGATGCGTCTTCTTAGATAGTTTTCTATTACAAGCGTTTTACACTTATAATTTTAGTGTCTTCAAATGGGCTTTATTAGAGTTTATTTTTCATTTCCTTTTGTAATCTGTGGTTTGTGTCTCAAAGTAGTCTATCACTTAGTCAAAGATTTTGATTTCCACAATAATGCCTTGTGGAATAACTCCCTCTTACATTAGTCGGTTATAGGAAAATATCATAAACTGGGTGACTTATTAAGATCCAAATATTGGCCAACCCAGTTCCTGACAAGGGTCCTCTTTTTGACTGGCAGACAGCTGCCTCCTCACCGCGTCCTCACAAGGCTGTGTCCTTGCATTTGAAAGCCATGGTCTCTCCTCTTCTTATGCAGATCCAGTCCCACTATGGGAGCCTCACATTCATGACCAAATTACCTACCAAAACCTCACCTCAAAATACTATTACTCTTGTGGTTAGGGCATCACAGCATTGATTTTTTTTGGGGGGTTGGGGGAGTGCAGACATTCAATCTCTAACACCCCTAGTGTCAACTTTTGCTGGATGCGGAAGCTTCATTCATACTTGTTAGAGAGTACTGAAATAAAGGAGAGGATGTGTTGTACAGATCCTCACATCTCACTGATATTTATAAAAGCACACCTTTGGTGCACACTCTTCTGCCTTCACAATGGCTGTTGATACCTCTGCTCTGCTGCTTCACTTCAGTGCTCTGCTCCATGTTTTCCCCATGGAGTCCACTCTTCCCAAACAAATCACCCATGCCTCTGTCCCTACTGAATTCCACTGACCCTGCTCTTTTTGTGTTTTTCCTTTTTGATCTATATTGGACTTTGTCACATCTTACATTTTATATTTCTGTTAACTGAATTTCTGCTTTATTTTCACTTTGAAAACTTATTTTGATACTGTTTCTATCTTAAATTCATTGTAGAGAATCCATAGAAATATGCCTATCTACAATAATTTTGTTATCATGTAAAACACTAAAAGCTTATGAGACAAATATAATCTCCTTTAAGAAGCTTATGGGATCACATCAAAATCTAACATCAAATTAACAATTTAAAAATAGTGATCTTGGTTAGTAACTCCTTGGTTAAATGTAGACTCTGGAAGCACAAGGCACATCCACCTGTATCCCAGCTAGATGGTGCTCTACCAACTAGGAGATTTTCTAGAAAAAAAAAAATCTAATTAGAGAAAAACTAAATGATAGAGAGTCTGAAATGAAAATGGAGAAAACATGAGATTTACCAAGAGTCAGGGCTACATTGGTAAGGAACATAGATGCCAATAAAGGAAACAAACAAATGTGAGACAATAATGAGTATGGTACATTCAGAATATATAGTCGCATGGTTATGAGTGTCAGGGCATGTGACTAAAAATTTAGGCAAAAATTGAACATTGAAGATACTTACATGTTATTCTTACATGTTTGTATTTATAGAAAATTTAAGTAGAACATTTTTAATATCTTTATATGGAGGGAAACAGGAATGACACGATCTTATTTGTGGAGTTGTCAGACAGATTAAGCTTAAAATAAATGTTTGTGATATCTGAAGAGACACGTCCAATGGCTATTTGAATTTTGGCTCTATGACTGAGATCTGGACTAATGGTATACGTTTACTATTCATTAGCATCTGTGTTCTATTGAAGTTATAGCTATCTATAAAACTGTACTGAAAAACATGCTGAGAATGAAAAAAAGACTGAAAGCATAAGCTCTAGGGAAACATTGTCCCATAGTCCAAGAATTTACTCACACTTTTATGTAATTGCTAATTTTATTTTTGACAACACAAATAGAATGCATCTTTTTTCTTAAGACATTTCCTTTAAAATCTTTTCCTATAAATCACTTTTTTTTTTAGAAAAAAAATGTCAAACTATGTCTTTCATTATAAAATCTTACCTTTGCTCTTTCCAGAATTTTTTTTCATTATGTCACCGTTTTTAGTTTCTGCTTAGCATAAAATTTCTTTTAATGTGTCAGATCAGGCCTTACTCTTCTAATGGAGAAAATTTTATTTCCTGTTCTAATTACTAATTAAATTCTGATTCTCCAGTCTATACAGCAAATAGAAGACAAGTAGTGGAAAACTCAGAGAGAGTTTATTTGTATTTCAAGATGTTTGAGTTTCTTTTTGGTAATTTTCAGTCCCATAAACTGTTTTTGGAGTCTAAGATCTATAGAATAAGTACATTTTTAGACAATTGTTTATATTTTGTTTTGTCAATTCCTCATTTTTACTAGATTAATGTTGCCCTTTATCCACAATCCTGAAGTTTACAAATATACATCATTAATATTACTTGGAATACCACCAAAGTAATTACAGTTCCATGAAAAAAAAAAATGTTAAAGTTAAAATTCTTTGGCTGAGGGTTGCCCAGACATATACAATAACATATACCAGTTTTGAAACACATGTATAAAACATGAATATAAACAAAGTTTAATTAAAATTTAATATATATTTGCATGTAAGATAAACTTCTGAATTAGCATATAAAACATCCAGTTTAGCAGCTTTGCAAAACGTTTACAAACTGAGAAAAAAGATGGCTAGAAAAATCAAAATGTTTCATTATAAGACATTGTCCTATTTTATTATACATATTAAAACCTACCACATTAAAATTATCTTGCTTCTTTGAAAAAGATCTACTGATTAGTACTCGTGTTCAAATTCCAAGTGCTCATTATTGCATTATTTGATGAACACAGATTTGAAATGTAAAGCAATAGTTTGTTTGAAATGAGAAAGGTACTTGTATCTTTATTTACCAATATGGCTTTGTATGTCATCCAATAAACCACATAACAAATTTCTTTATTTTGCCATTTTGTCAAGAGTATTTTCAAAGTTTGTATGTGACTGCTAGTAATATTCTAGAAAGCAGCATAATTAACTTTAGTATATCTGTTTATCTTTATAGTGAGAATCAGCTATAATCAAAATTGATAATTTCCTTGCCCCTTCCAGTTATGGTTGCAAACAATTTGGAATTTATGCATAGTCAATAACCATTGAAAAAGATTTGGGAATAATCAGAAGAAATAGTATATGCTCCCTACTTTAGGATAATTTGTTCTATTAGAAGAGAAAAATCTGGAAGCAAATAATTAGTGTTCTAAAATGCCATTATCAAAGTATTATGAAAACCCAAAGAAGGGAGATATTCTGCCTCAGTCAGAAGGTGGGAAGAGTTATTGAGGTGGGATTCACAAGGAGAAATATTTTAATTGAGTTATAAAGATGAATAGTAAGAATTTTCCTTGAGTGAAGAACATTAGACATAGAGGTGAACATCGATTCTTGCTCAGATCAAAACAACAGAAACCTATTTTGTGGAAAACCCACCCAATGGGCCTTAAATTTTACCCCATTTTTCAACATAATAAAAACAAATCTGGATGGAAGTGCTTCATCTACACAATTACTTTCATTTTTCTAAAGGAAGAACAAAGGAACAAAAAAATGGAGGGGAGTTAGAGAGAGAAGGAAGAGAGGAATAAGGAAAAGAAAGTAACGATGTGTTTGATTCTTTCTATGAATTGGGAATTATTGTTGGGGTTTTATAAAAATTGTATGAAATGATCTTTCCACACTGGTCACCTCAGTGGTGGTAGTCAATGCAAGATGGTAAAACCAACTTCTCTGATTTTGAAGCCAATGCTCCTAATTACTTTGTGTGTATGTGTGTGTGTGTGTGTATCAACAAAGGTCACTTTGTTAGCGGAAACACTGAAACTACTCACTTTGACAGTAAAAATTTATATATTTTATGACTGGGGATCATGGTAAGAAACATCAAACTAACAAGCCACCAACAGCTATAAGAATTCGGGAAAGGTCAAAGGAAGAGAGGAGATACCAATCCATATGTCCTATGAATTTCCCAGAATTTTTCTTCTGGAATTCTTTGTTGAGATATTCATGTGCCAAGGCAAGGCCACTGAGTCAGAATGATTGGCCAGAGACAACCTGGAAATTAACCCCATCACTAAACCCAAGACTGCTAACCACATGGCAGAGGAGTGCCCCTCGGTTCCCTTACCCTCCTGCTTTCTGCCCAGACTTTATTCCCTTCCCAATAAAGTCTCTTGTTCTGTCAGAATAGTATATTTCTGAGTGTTAGACAAAAGCCCACTCTTGGGGCCTGCTTCAAGGGGTTCCCCTTCTTTCAACAACTTTATTATATTTCTTATGTGTACTTTCAGATATTATGAATCCAAGAAGTGTGTGTGTGTGTGTGTGTGTGTGTGTGTGTGTGTGTTCATACATATGAGCACAAACTTGAGCTAAGTTTGTGGCAAAGAGAGTTTTAGGTAAACTATTTTGCCTAAAATTGGAATTTGTGTGTGTGTTAGTATCTCAGTCATGTCCGATTCTTTGTGAATCCACGGACTCTATCCAGCCAGGCTCCTCTGTCCATGTGATTCTTCAGGTAAGAATATTGGAGTTGGTTGGCAGTTCCTTCTCTGAAATTGGAATGACTCCAGTTTATACATTCTTTTGTGATTTTCTAGGAAAAGAGAGCTTAGCGTCATACTACCAGCAAAAGACAGAGCAAAAAAAAAAAAAAGGTTTAAAAAATGATGAGGGTATTCCAGGATAATAGATGAAAATAATCCCGATTTCCACTAAATTTCTCATGTAAAATTATTAAACACACATTGGAATGCAAAATTGTTGACTATTTCCTTTTTAATTAAAGTTAATAATTCAAATTATAATAGATGTTATTTTAATAGTAGGAATATTAAAATATGAATTATACAATTGTGATCTAAACATTATCCAGAAGTCTTGGAATGTATTAAGAAATCTTTCAGAAATAAGAGGAGACTTTCACACTTTATAATTTTTACCATTAATAATAGCCATCATAGTTTATTCCTTGAACCCTCCAAATTGGTTTTACCTTTACTCTTGAAAAATAAATGAAAAATAAAATTAGAAATTTCAGATGTTGTTGTTTAATAGGAAAGGTCATAGGGAAATTTACATAGCATGTTATTAATTATAAAATTGAAAACCAAAATAAATTATGTTATATAATCTTCCTTGCCTTCTGTTAAAATAGAAATGTGACCCTACTTCTACAAAAGACAAACCTTCATACTTGTGTCCTGGATCCACTTGATGGTACATCCAAAGGCAAGTTTTCCTGTAGCTAACCCCTTTTGCAACTGTATTATTGACTCCTTTTTTCAGATTAATTTCCATCAGCATTGAAATGTACTTTACAAGAACAATCTTGACAAGATTGCCTCCATTATGTGTGCTCTTGAATCTATCCAGTTCATCTTCTGATTCTAGTACTCTGCTAAAATTACTTCTGTTAGGTCACCAGCTGCAATCTTGCACAACATTGTACTTGGCTATGTACTTTTCTAAACTATTTTTCTATCACATTCTTATTTGCTATTTTCTCCTCTCCTCTCATTACCTTATTAGCATGTATTGTGGAAAATCCAAGAATTGAAAATTTCAGTCTTTTTTATCCACTTTCCATTAATTAACAATGATGCGATTCTTTTCTATGTCATACACATTTGAATCAAATATATTATTATTATTTTTTAACATCGTCCTGGTTTGAATCTTATTTCTTACAAAACCTTGAAGAAAACAACCTCAGTCATTCATAGGCTTTTTTTTCTTTCCTTTAATACAACTTAACTAAAAACTGTCTGTAGGTTAGGATGCAAAGTGCAGGAACATTTGCATTGCAATCACATCTAGTGTCAATCTTGGTTAGTGCAGAGGAGCAGGGACAATCATGGGTGTGGCCAATATGGCTCCACAGGTTGGGAGATTCAGTCCTGGAAAACAGAAATGCAGATGTATTTGCTTTCAGGAAAGTCCTACTAATTTTTCCTTTTAAATATCTCTACTAGGGAAAATCTTTTAATCAAAGAAACATGGTCATCCTTTGAAAAAAGTCCAAATTGTCAGTTCTGTTCAGACCCTCATTCATGTCTGACTCTTTGTGACCCCAAGGTCTTCAGCACGCCAGGCTTGTCTGTCCATCACCAAGCTCCAGAGCTTATTACTCAGGTTTCTTTAGAGTCCAAGTCTCACATCCATACATGACTACTGGAAAAGTCATAGTTTGACTGCATGGACCTTTGTTGGCAAAGTAATGTCTCTGCTTTTTAATATGCTGTCTAATTTGGTCATAGCTTTTCTTCCAAGGAGCAAGTGTCTTTTAATTTTATGGCTGCAGTCACATTCTACAGTGATTTTTGAGACCCCCAAAATAAAGTCTCTCACTGTTTCCATTGTTTCCCCATCTATTTGCCACAAGAGATGGGACCAGATGCCATGATCTTAGTTATATGAATGTTGAGCTTTAAGCCAACTTTTTCACTCTCCTCTTTCATTTTCATCAAGAGGCTTTTTAGTTCTGCTTTGCCCTCTGCCATAAGGATGGTGTCGTCTGCATATCTGTTGTTATTGATATTTCTCCCAGAAATCTTGATTATAGCCTGTGCTTCATCCAGCCCAGCATTTCTCATGATGTACTCTGCATAGAAGTTAAATAAGCAGGGTGACAATATACAACCTTGATGTACTCTTTTCCTGATTTGGAGCCAGTCTCTTGCTCCGTGTCTGGTTCTAACTGTTGCTTCTTGGCCTGCATAAAGATTTCTCAGGAGGCAGGTCAGGTGGTCTGGTATTCCCATCTCTTTAATAATTTTTCACAGTTTGTTGTGATACACACAGTAAAACAATTTGGCATAGTCAGTAAAGCGGAAGTAGATGTTTTTCTGGAACTCGTGCTTGTTCGGTGATCCAATAGATGTTGGCAGTTTGATCTCTGGCTCCTCTGCTTTTTCTAAATCCAGCTTGAACATCTGGAAGTTCACAGTTCATGTACTGTTTCAGTTTGGCTTGGAGAATTTTGAGTATTACTTTACTAGCATGTGAGATGAGTGCTATTGTGTGGTTGTTTGAACGTTCTTTTGCATTATTTTTCTTTGCGACTGGAATGAACACTGATCTTTTCCAGTCCTGTGGCCACTGCTCAGTCTTCGAAATTTGTTGGCATATTGAGAACAGCATTTTTATAGCATCATGTTTTTTAGGATTTGAAACTGGATTTCCATCACCTCCACTAGCTTTGTTCTTTGTTTGTGGTGATGCTTCCTAAGGCCCACTTGACTTCACATTCCAGGATGTCTGGCTCTAGGTGAGTGATCACACCATCATGATTATCTGGGACATTAAGTTTTTTTTTATAGTTCTGTGTATTCTTGCCACCTTTCCTTAATATATTCTGCTTTTGTTAGGTCCATACCATTTCTGTTCTTTGCTGTGTGCATCTTCCTAAATATTCATTGGCAGAACTGATATTAAAGTTGAAACTGTGATACTTTGGCCACCTGATTTGAAGGACTGACTCATTAGAAAAGACTCTGAGGCTGGGCAATATTGAAAGTAGGAGCAGGAGCGGACGGCATTGGATGAACTTGTTGGATGGCATCACCAATTTGATGTACATGAGTTTGAGCAAGCTCTAGGAGTTGGTGATAGACAGGGAAGCCTGGTGTGCTACAGTCCATGGGGTCGCAAATAGTCGGACATGACTGAGAGATTGAACTGAACTGATATATCCCTTCCCTCCCTCTCCTCCCATGCCTCGCTGATTTCTTCCTTCTAGGTCATCACAGTGTGCCAGGCTGTGCTTTCTGTGTTATTTAGCAATTTCCCACCAACTGTCTCTTTTACACTTGATAGTGTATATAAGTCAGCGATACTTCCTCAATTTTTCCTATCCCCATCTTCCCCTGCTCTGTCCAAACGTCTGTTCTTTGCTAGATGCATTGGTACCATTTTTCTAGATTCTATATATATGCATTAATATGCAATCTTTGTTTTACTCTTTCTGACTTACTTCACTCTGTGTAACAGGTTCTAGGTTCATCCAATTCACTACAACTGACTCAAATTCACTCACTTTTGTGGCTGAGTAATATTCTATTGTATAAATACACCACAATGTCTTATCTATTCATTTGTCAATGGACATCTAGGTTGCTTCTATGTCTTGGATATTGTAAATATTGCTACAATGAACATTGGGGTACATGCATTCTTTAGAATTGTGGTTTTCTCAGAATATATGCTGAGTAGAGGGATTGCTGGATCATATAGTAGATTTATTCCTATTTTTTTAAAAGAAATCTTATACTGTTTTCCGTAATGGCTGTGTCAGTTTATATTCCAAATTACAGTGCAGGAGGATTCTGTTGTCTACACATCCTTTCCAACAATTATTGTTTGTAGATTTTTTGATGATGGCAATTCTGACTTGTGTAAGGTGATATCTCATGGTAGTTTTGATTTGCATCTCTAATGAGCAATGTTGAGCATTTTTATATGTGTTTATTTGCCATCTGTATGTCATCTTTGGAAAAACGTCTGCTTAGGCCTTCTGCCTATTTTTTTTTTCCATTGGGTTATTTTGATGATACTGTGCTGCATGAGCTGCTTATGGAGATTAACCCTTTGTCAGTTGCCTCTTTTGCAATTATTTTCTCCCATTCTGAAGGTTGTCTTTTATCTTGCCTATGGTTTTCTTTGCTGTGCCAAAGATTTTAAGTTTTACTAGGTGCCATTTCTTTATTTTTGTTCTTATTTCCATTATTCTAGCAAGTGAGTCATAGAGAATCTTGAGAGATTTCTGTCAAAGAAAATATTGCCTAAGTTTTCCTCTAAGAGCTTTAATGTTTCTGGGCTTGCATTTAGGTCTTTAACTCATTTTGAGTTTGTTTTTGTGTATGGAGCTAGGAAGTGTTCTAGTTTCACTCTTTCACATATAGCTGTCCATTTTTCTTAGCATCAATTATCAAAGAGGCTGTCATTTCTCTACTACATATTCTTGACCCCCGTGTCAAAAGATAAGGTGCCTATAGTTATGTGGGTTTATCTCTGAGGTTTCTATCTTGTTCCATTGGTCTATATTTTTGTTTTCATACCAGCCTAACATGTTGTCTTGATGATTGCAGCTTTGTAGTATACTTTGAAATTAGGGACGTTGATTCTTCTGACTCATTTTTCTTTCTCAAGTTTGCTTTGGCTATTCAGTCTTTCGTGTTTCCATAAAGACATTGTGATTTTTCTGTTGTTCTAATTTGTGAAAAGTTCCATTGGTAATTTGATAAGGATTGCATTGAATATTTATTTCAATAATATATTCATTTGAAAATATTGATTCTTCCTATTCAAAAACATGGTGTATCTCTCCATCAGTTTGTGTCATCTTTGATTTTTTCATCAGTGTCATGTAGTTTTCCAAATACAGGTCTTTTGTCTCCTTTTCTTTTCTCATTACCAAGATAAGGTCTTCCAAAACCCATACTGAATACTAGTGGTGGGAGTGTGTACCATTGTCTTGTTCCTGATTTTAGAAAAAATACTTTCAGATTTTCACCACTGAGAATAATATTTGCTATAGATTTGTCATATATGACATTTATTATGCTGTGGTAGGTTCTTTTTATGCCAATTTTCTGGAGGTTTTTTTTTTTTTATCATAAGTGGGTATTGAATTTTGTTGAAAGCTTTCTCTGTATCTATTAATATGATCATATGGTTTATCTTTCAGTTTATTAATATTACATATTATATTGATTAATTTGTGTATGTTGAAAAATATTTTCTTTTTTTTGTTTTTGTTTTTTTTCATTTATTTTTTTAATTTGTTTACAATACTTATCTTTCTCTTTCTTTTTTTTTTCTTTCCTCCCCTTTTATTGTTTTTGCCATACAATGCCATGATATCACCATGGGTTTACATATGCTCCCCCTCCAGAACCCCCCTCCCTCCTCCCTCCCTCCTCCCTCCCCCCAGGGAAATCTCGCTGCACCAGTCCCGAGCATCAATCCTGGGCTGGCGATTGATTAGACACATGACAATTAACATGCTTCAGTGCCCTTCTCCCATATCATCCCACCCTTACCCTCATCCACAAAGTCCACGAGTCTATTCTATACATCTGCGTTCCTTTTGCTGTCTCGTATGCTGGGTTCTCGTTACCGTCTTCCTAAATTCCATATATATGCGTTAATATACTATATTGTTGTTTTAGCTTCTGGCTTACTTCACTCTGGATAATGGGCTCCAGTTTCGTCCATCTGAGTAGAACTGCTTCAAATGAATTTTTTTTTAATGCTGAGTAATATTCCATTGTGTATATGTACCACAGCTTTCTGTCTGATTTTTATATAATCGTCATGGTGGCCTTGTAGAGTGAGTTTGGGAGTTTTTCCTCTTTCAGAAACTTTTTGGAACAATTTGATCAGGATAGGTGTTAGCTCTTATTTAAACTATTGATAGAAATCACCTGTGAAGACATCTGGTCCTGGCCTTTTGTCGGTTGGAATACTTTTTTAATTATAGTTTCAACTTCAGTGCTTGTGATTGATCTGTTACTATTTTCCACTTCTTCCTAGTTGAGTCTTGGAAGGTTGTACTTTTATGAGAACTTGTCCATTTCTTCCAAGTTGTCTATTTTATTGGCATGTGGTTTTTTGTAGTAGTTTCTTATGATCCTTTGTATTTCTGTGTTGTCTGTTAAAACTTATCCTTCCTCATGTCTAATTTTATAGACTTGAGTCTTTTCCTTTTTCTCTTCATATGCATGGCTAATAGCTTATCAACTTTATCTTCTCAAATAACCAGCTTTTAGTTTTATTAAATTTTGCTCTTTTTTCTTCATTTCTGCTCTGATATTTATAAATTTTATATATTTGTAAATTCTTTCCTTTTACTAACTTTCAGGCATTTTTGTTCTTCTTTTTCTAGTCACTTTAAATGTAAAAACATTGTAAAACAATATTTTTCTTGTTGTTTAAAGGGATGCTTATATTGCTATAAACTTTCCTTGAGTTGTCATGTTTTCTCTGTTATTTCTGGATATTGCTTGATTTACCCTTCGGTTTCTTCAGTGACCTCTTGGTTATTTAGAAATCTATTATTTAGTCTTTATATTTTTTCCCCTTGTATGTGAGATCTAATCTTATAGCATTATCAGAAAAAAAAATACTTGATACAATTTCAATATTCTTAAATTTAGCAAGGCTTGATTTGTGACCCAAGATGTGATCTATCCTGGAGATTGTTCCATATGCACTTGAGAAAAAAAATGTATTCTACTGTTTCTTGATGGGCTATCCTATAGCTATCAGTTAGGTCTCTCTCATTCAGTGTATCATTTAAAGCTTATGTTTCCTTATTAGTTTTCTGTCTGGATGACCTGCCTACTGATGTGAATGGGGTGTTAATGGCCCCCACTATTATTGTGTCACTGTCAATTTCCCCTTGTATAGTTGTTAGAAATAGCTTTCTGTATTGAAGTGCTCCTATACTGGGTGTTTATATGTTTAGGATTGTTATTTCTTCTTCTTGGATTGATCCCTTGATCATTATGTACTATCCTTTCTTCCCTCTTGTAACATCTTTATTTTAAAGTTTATTTAATCTAATATAAGTATTGCTATTCTGGCTTTCTTTGCATTTCCATTTGCATGAAATATCTTTTTCCATCTTCTTATTTTCAGTCTGTATGTATCTTTGTGTCCGAAGTGGGTCTCTTATGTTTTGTGCTGAGTAGCTTCAGTTGCATCTGACTCTTTGAAATCCTATGGACCATAGCCCACCAGACTTCTCTGTCCATGGAATTTGCCATCAAGAATACTGGAGTGGGTCACCAGTTCCTTCTCAGGGGATCTTACCAATCTAGTGATTGAATCAGAATTTCTTATGTCTTCTGTATTGGCAGGCATGTTCTTTGCCACTAGCACCACCTGGGTCTCTTGTAAACAGCATATACAGAGGCTTTGTTTTTATATCCTTCCAGCCATTCTGTGTCTTTTAGTTTGAGATTTTAATCTTTTTTTTACGTTTAAGACAATTCTTGATATGTATGATCTTATTCCCTGGAGAAGGGAATGGCAACCCACTCCAGTATTCTTGCCCAGAGAATTTCAGGGACAGAGGAGACTGGTGGGCTACAGTTGATGGACAGACTTGATGAACAAAGAGCTGGACAGAATTGAAAAACTAACACACACACACATACACACACACACACACACACACACACACACACACACACACAGATGATCTTACTACCATTTACTTTTGATTTTAGTTTGTTTTTGTAGGTCTTTTTTTTCTCTTGTGTTTAGAGAAGTTTCATTAGTATTTGTTGTAGAGCTGATTTGGTGATTCTAAATTCCCTTAACTTTTGCTTATCAGTAAAGTTTTTTATTTCTCTATCATCTCAATGAGATCCTTGCTGGGTAGAGTAATCTTGGTTGTAGTTTTTTTTTTTTCCTTTCCCCTTCATTGCTTTAAGTATATTTTGCCACTCCCTTTGGACCTGCAGAGGTTCTGCCAAAGATCAACTGTTAATTTTATGTGGATTCCCTTGTATATTACTTATTGATTTTCCCCTTTTGCTTTTAATATGTGTTTCTTCTGGTTTAATTTTTATTAATCTAATTAATATGTTTCTTGGCACTTTTTTTTGGGGGGGGGGGCAGTCCTATCCTGCATAGGACTCTCTGGGGCTCCTGGACTTGAGTGGCTATTTCTTTCCAATGTTAGGGAAGTTTTCAACTATAATCTTCTCAAATATTTCCTCATACACTTCATTTTGTCTTCTGGGACTTGTATAATTTGAATACTGGTGCACATAATGTTCTCCTAGGGGTCTCTAAGACTTTCCTCATTTCTTTTCATTCTTTTACTCTATTCTAATCTGCTTCATTTATTTCTACCATTCTAAATTCCAACTTACTTATCCATTCTTCTGCCTTAGTTACTCTGCTCTTTGTTCCCTACAGAGAATTTTTAGTGTCAGTTAATAAGTTGTTCATTGTTAACTACCTGTTCCCTATTTCTTCAAGATACTTGTGATTTGTTTCTTGTATCCTCTTAATTTGTGGTTCCATTCTGTTTATCTATGCCTCCACTTTATTTATGAGGTTTTGGATCATCTTCACTATCGTTATCCTGTAATTTTTATCAGGTACACTGCTTATTTGTTTGGTTTTATTTCTTATTGTTTTAGCCTTATTTCTTTGTTTGATCTTGTAAGTTTTTAGCATGCGCCTTCATCTGGTGCATTTTTCTCTGCCTTTTCATTTTGTTTAATCTGTTTAATGTGTTACTGATCTTTCTGCATGCTGCGAGGTGGTAGTTCCTCTTAATTGTGGGGTCTGCTTCCACTATGTGGGGCTGGATCAGCACCTTGTGAAAGTTTCTTAATGGAGGGGACTGGCTTCTGTGTTCTGGTTAGTGGACCTGGATCGTGTCTCTCTATACGGCAGTGTCACTCCCAGTGGTGTATTTTAGTAGGTCTGTGAGCTTGATACGACTTTTAGCAGCCTATCTGCTAATGGATAGAGTTGAGTTTCTGTTTTTCTAGTTGCTTTGGTATGGGGCGTACAGCACTGGAACTTGCTACTTTGTTGTTGTTTTTTGTTTGTTTGTTTGTTTTAATTTTCTTTACTTTATTGTGTTGGTTTTGCCATACAGTAACATGAAACTGCCATGGATCTACACATGGAACTTGCTACTTTGAATTGGGCCACATCTTAGTGTTGAGATGGAGGCCTTTGGGGGAGTTTTTACTGATTAGTATTCCATGGGGTCAGGCATTCTCTGATGGCCCAATGTCCTAGACTGGTATCTCCCATCTTGGAGGTTCAGGCCTGACTACTTGCTGGAGCACAGAGACTTCACAAGCCACCCAGCACAGAAGGGAAAAATAAAGAAATAGAGGGGAAAAAATCAAACAAACCCACAGACAGAAAAGAACAAATATACAAAACTCTAAGACAAATGATAAAATCAACATTAATCAGATAGGAACACTGAACGAAATTTACTCTTACCAAAAGAAAAAGAACAAGAGAAAAGGAACCAAAAGAGAGAGACACACACAGAGAAAGAGAAAAAGTAAACCAGTGAACAAACCCATAAATGGAAACACAGACTAAAAACTAGAGTTACAAAAATACAAAACCAAAAAATATGGGAAAAATCCAATATAATGAAAAGGTATTGTAGAAATTGGGAGAGATAAAATGAATTTATTTAAAAATAAAAGCATCACTAAACGTAAAGGTAAGTAAAAAATCAAAATGGGTTAGGAACAATTATAGAACAAAATGAAAAAAAATAAGCAAAAAATGTTTATATATATATATATATATATAAAGAGAGAGAAAGAGAGAGAGTGGAAGTAAGAAGATTATTATCCTGTGATGTCAGCTGCCTTTGCCACACAGTGAGTTCCAATCAATCTGCCTACTCATAAAGTCCTTCAGCATTTCTAGGAATGTCTTGGGCCTGCTGTGGGTACTAGGTGGTCAACTCTTACTCAGATGTGGATTTACTCCACTTTGTTCCTTCTTCCAAAGTCCACAATTGCTTCCAAAATTCGCAGCCTCAAGCTAATTATAGGAAATTAATCTGTTGTACATGCTTCTGCAGAGGTGAATTCTCTTCCTCTTTTTTGGTCACACAAGCCCTGGGATTCAGCTTTGGTTTTGGCCCTGCTTCTGCTTATAGTCTATCCTCTGGCATCTGATACCTACCCAGACAAGAGAGGGCAAATACCATGGCTTATTAGGGCCCGATTTCTCAGTCAGGCAGGGAAAAGAGAGGAGTGTAGTAGCCACCATTGGGATATGTGGGGTGTACCTGCAGTAATAGAGACCTATGGAAAGTTGCCACGGTCTGAGATGGGTTGTGTGCTCTCCCAGGGGAACTATCATCATTTTTCAATGGTTCAAAAATAAAAACTTTAAGATATTGGCACAAGATCATGTTTTCATGAACATTACAAATTTGATTTAAATCTATTTCTTATTAAAATTATCAATCTTAATCTCCCATATTTGTATCAGAAAAAAAATTTTTCTACAATATTCCTGAGGTAAATTAGGTAGAAATTGGAATATAAGCAATGAAATTAAAAGATGCTTACTCCTTGGAAGGAAATTTATGACAGCATATTGAAAAGCAGAGACATTACTTTGCCAACAAAGGTCTGTCTAGTCAAGGCTATGGTTTTTCCAGTGGTCATGTATGGATGTGAGAGTTGAACTATAAAGAAAGCTGAGAGCCGAAGAGTTGATGCTTTTGAACTGTCATGTTGGAGAAGACTCTTGAGAGTCCCTTGGACTACAAGGAGATCCAACCAGTCCATCCTAAAGGAGATCAGTCCTGGGTGTTCATTGGAAAGACTGATGTTGAAGCTGAAACTCCAAATCTTTGGCCACCTGATGAGAAGAGCTGACTCATTTGAAAAGAACCTGATGCTGGGAAAGATTGTAAGCAGGAAGAGAAGGGGATGGCAGAAGATATGATGGCTGGATAGCATCACCGACTCAATGGACAAGGGTTTGGGTGGAAGACAAGGGTTTGGGTGGACTCTGGTAGTTGATGATGGACAGGAAGGCCTGGCATACTGTGGTTCATGGGATGGCAAAGAGTCGGACATGACTGAGCAACTGAGTTGAACTGAACTGTTGTACTCTATGCAACTTTTCTATATACTTTATTATCTCTTCATCATGTCTTGATACAAATATATCTTGGACATTATTAAATAATATAAACACAATATTTTGAAATTAAATATGTTACCTTCTCCATTTATCTCTTCTTTCAGTGAGTGAATGTTGCTGTTGTATTCCAAGTAATTTACTGAAAAATAGTGACATAAAATTGAATAAGATGAAAAGAATCCTTATGCTCATGGAGTTGTTTTACTGGAAGAGAAACATAGATAAAGCAAAGTAAATATTCAGAGTGTAGCATGAGGGCAATCATAATTGCCAACATCAACTAACACTGAATATACAACTTTGTATGCTCTTGGACACAGTTGACAAATTTTTAAAGCACTTTATATTGCTACTATATCCAGCTAAAGCAAAACAGGAATTAATATCATAAGAGATAACATTGGTCAGAGGCAGAATTTGTCACTGCTAGCTCCCTATCCTTTACTAGATACTTAACTTCAAAAGACTTCTGAGGAGAGGCATAATTTTGATGAAAATTCAAATATATAGATCGATAGATAGATCTATATAGTATCTATAAATAGATTTATAGTATCTAAAAATACTCTTTTGACTGCTCTAATTAAAATAGCTTTATAAATATCAATAAAGTCAAAGACATTGTCTCAAAAAAGTTGTAAATATTCTTGAATTTTCCTGTAAAAATGGAGATGAACAGGGTTAAGTTAATCATTTAAGTACTCTATCTGGACTCTGAAATTGACAAATCTCATAATATTGAGAATTAAAGAGTTACATACCTTCTATTTTTATATCTATAATATATAATCTTCAAGGAATTTGGTCATGTCATTGAACTTTCCAAGAAGACCTCATAGAAAAAAGGTAAAATATTTTATTTGAATTATAGCACACTGTGAGGCTGTCAGGAAAAAAAAAATGTTTATATACATAACTCTATATATGCCTTGTGTTTGTATGTATGTGTATATACACCTATTGACTATATACAAAGATAGACACACATATACACTTTGGGGGGCTTTTTATGCTTTCACCTTCTTAATAGTGTACTGAGAACATATTCATCATTTATTGCAAATATTATTGATTTTCTAGGAGTTAGAAAACAATGATCATTTGAATAAGCTTTGTGCCATGAAAGATATACTCTGCATATCAAACAGATATGACTTTTTAATCTTTGCTCTTAGAGCAAAATGGGATTTAAAACTAGACCCATACTGCATAATGATCATGTAAATAACCTTTTAAATAATTAAGTTGATGTGTCTCTATGGCTTGAGACATGATGAATACAGTGAATGAAGTTGCCTTTTTGTTTTATATCTTGAGATACCAAGAACACTTTCTTGTTTATTTAATATATTCATTATAATAACTTAACATAGCTTTTCTTTCTTTCTTTCTTTTTTTTCCCCCAGATAATGAACTATTACTGGTTTCCTTCCATAATATTACATTTATCTTCTTAGGCTAGTTGGGGGGATAAAAATTCAGATACTCTTTTTAGAAAAAAATGAGTAAAATATCTATCTTTACTCAATATTACGAATTGAATACATTAAAATTTACCGTGGTGGGATTTTCAACTTGTTACCTATTGCATTTTGTGGTTGCTATAGGACACAGACTATTATTCAGATTTTAAAGCCAGAATTTCTCAACCATGTGTTAGCTATCTAATGCTAGACAGACACGGTAAAATTGAAATAAGAAAGTATCTACTTTGTAAACTAAGAAATAACGAATGAATACATATGAAGCATTTGTAGTGCCTGGCATATGGTCAGCATTCTAGACATAATGGCTGGTACTGTAGTACCAAGTAGTAAAAGGAAAATGTCTATTTCTATACTGGATATAACAATAATAAACAAATCTTTGAATTTATGTTGTTATTTTATGAAGTGTTCTGAGGTGATACTTCTAATTTGCAAGGTATACTTTTTCAAAATGTACTTTCCATGCATAGATAAAAAAAGAGTTGGAAAGGAGACACAACTAATCATATTCCTAAACTGCTTCTTTGAATAACCTTCTGGCACAGACCCAAACTAATTTCCATTTTCTCTGAGTATAAACAACCCTGATCTTGAAGTCACTACTTTTAATGTAGCTTCATGCACTTTCTAGCTTCAATCAAAGATGACTTGAAGAGCTGACTCAGGGTTTGAAAGCTCTAGTTCTTTACATGTTTCTCTGATAAAGGCAGTCCCTTCATTCCTACCTATTTCCTTCTAGGCAACACGCCTTGGTGTTACCTTAAGCTTTAGCTAAAACTCTGATTTAAATCGGACTTCTGTTTCTCAGAATTTCCTCAGGAAATTATAAAGCTTGTACAAGAGACCCTGTAGTTCTCTCATTCGTCTCTCCCAAATCATCTTTATAAAGTTTGGAAAAATATAGGTAATTCCTTGGCAGTCCAGCAGTTAGGACTCAGCACTTACTGCTGGGGTCCAATTCAATTTCAATTCTTGGTCTGGGAAAGGTTTGGAAAAATGTAATAAAAAAAATCCCATAAATTAGCATTTATAAAATTGTGTTACTTTTCATTGAAACTAGGATACATTGTTATACCATCATTATGCTTTTCATAATATCTGTGTTTCATGATATACCTTCACTTTATTGTTGTTTTTCAGTCGCTCAGTCATATCTGACTCTTTGCAGCTCCATAGACTGCAGCACAACAAGCTTCCCTGTTCCTCACCATCTCCTAGAGTTTGTTCAACCTCATGTCCATTGAATCAGCGATGCCATCCAACCATTTTGATCTCTGTTGCCCCTTCTCCTCCTGCCTTCAATCTTTCCTGGTCTCAGAGACTTTTCTAATGAGTCTGCTCTTCACATTAGGTGGTCAATATATTGGAGCCTCAGCATCAGCATCAGTCCTTGCGATGAATATTCAGAGTTGATTTTCTTTAGGATTGACTAGTGTAATCTCCTTCCTGTCTAAGGGACTATCAAGAGTCTTCTCTTCACTTAAGAGTTGCCCTTCAGGTTTAGGGGAACCACACTTAGGTAAATTTGTGGATACAATCAGTTACATTATATTATTATGTCAAAAGCAGAAAACTTAATTATTTAAGAATCATTATATACATATCATAGCATATTTTAAAAGTAACAAGTAATCAAAATTGACTACCATAACATTATAAAAAAAATTCTCTTGTGTCATAGATTACTGTTATTTTTATTAAGGAAAAGGATCAATATTATTTGAAGTAAAAAATAAAATAGAGAGATATAATGTAGATGGAAAAGAATATAAATTTCCAGTGTACAGAGATAACAACCACTAATTCTAATAACATACTTAACATACAGTGTATTTATGATGTATTTAAACATAATTCATTGTATTAATAATGTGTTAATAATATATGAACTATTTTCCAACAAAAGTTGTATTCTTTTTTACTCCCTTCTCTATACAAATTTATTTAGTTATTATTTTTTTCTTATTTATTTTTTTATGCTTTTTATTTACAATATTGTATTGATTTCGCCATACATTGACATGAATCTGCCATGGGTGAACATGTGTTCCGCTTCCAGAAGTCCCCTCCAACTCCCTCGCCATCCCATTCCTGTGGTTCAGCCTGGTGCACCAGCCCCTAGCACCCTGTATCATGAATCGAGCCTGGACTGGTGATTGGTTTCACACATGATAATCTACATGTTTAAATGCCATTATCCTATATCATGCCACTCTTGCCCTCTCCCATAGATTCCAAAAGACTGTTCTACACATCTGTGTCTCTTTGTCTATCTCGCATACAGTGTTATCATTACCATCTTTCTAGATTCCATGTATATGCATTAGTATACTGCATTGTTGTTTTTCTTTCTGGCTTGCTTCACTCTGTTTAATAGGCTCCGGTTTCATCCACCTCATTAGAAGTGATCTGAATGCATTCTTTTTAATGCCTGAGTAATATTCAATTGTGTATATGCCCCACAGCTTCCTTATCCATTCGTCTGCTAATGGACATCTAGGTTGCTTCCATGTCTGGGCTATTATAAATATTGCTGCGATGAGCATTGGGGTAAAAGTGTCTCTTTCAATTCTGGTTTCCTCGGTGTGTATGCCCAGCACTGTACTAGTTTGCATTCCCACCAACAGTGTAAGAGAGTTCCCTTTTCTCCACATCCTCTCCAGCATTTATTGCTTGCAGATTTTTGGATTGCAGCCATTCTGACTGGTGTAAAGTGGTACCTCATTGTGGTTTTGATTTGCATTTCTCTGATAATGAGTGATGTTGGGTATCTTTTCATGTGTTTGTTAGCCATTTGTATGTCTTCTTTGGAGAAATGTCTGTTAAGTTCTTTGGCCCACTTTTTGATTGGGTCGTTTATTTTCCTAGAATGGAGCTGCAGGAGTTGCTTGTATATTTTTGAGATTAATTGTTTGTCTGTTGCTTCATTGGCTATTATTTTCTCCCATTCTGAAGCCTGTCTTTTCACCTTGCTTATAGTTTCCTTTGTTGTGCAGAAGCTTCTCATTTTAATTAGGTCCCATTTGTTTATTTTTACTTTTATTTCCAATATTCTGGGAGGTGGATCATAGAGGATTCTGCTGTGATTTATGTCAGAGTGTTTGCCTATGTTATCCTCTAGGAATTTTATAGTTTCTGGTCTTACATTTAGATCTTTGATCCATTTTGAGTTTATTTTTGTGTATGGTGTTAGAAACTGTTCTAGTTTCATTATTTTACAAGTGGTTTATCAGTTTCCCCAGCACCCCTTGTTAAAGAGATTGTCTTTTCTCCATTGTATATTCTTGCCTCCTTTGTCAAAGATAAGGTGTCCAAAGATGTGTGGATTTATCTCTGGGCTTTTTATTTTGTTCCATTCATCTATATTTCTGTCTTTGTGCCAGTACCATACTGTCTTGATGAGTGTGGCTTTGTAGTAGAGACTGAAGTCAGGCAGGCTGATCCCTCCAGTTCCATTCTTCTTTCTCAAGACTGTTTTGGCTATATGAGGTTTTTTTGTATTTCCATACAAATTGTGAAATTATTTGTTCCAGTTCTGTGAAAAAGACCGTTGGTAGCTTGATAAGAATTGCACTGAATCTATAGAATGCTTTGTGTAGTATACTCATTTTCACTATATTGATTCTTCTGGTCCATGAACACGGTATATTTCTCCATCTATTTCTGTCATATTTGATTTATTTCATCAGTGTTTTATAGTTTTCTATACATAGGGCTTTTGTTTCTTTAGGTAGATATATTCCTAACTATTTTATTCTTTTTGTTGTGATGGTAAATGAAATTGTTTCCTTAATTTTTCTTTCTGTCTTCTCATTGTTAGTGTAAAGGAATGCAAGAGATTTCAGTGTGTTGATTTTATATCCTGCAACTTTACTATATTCACTGATTAGTTCTAGTAATTTTCTGGTGGAATATTTAAGGTTTTCTATGTAGAAGATCATGTCATCTGCAAACAGTGAGAGTTTTACTTCATCTTTACCAATCTGGATTCCTTTTCTTTTTCTGCTCTGATTGCTGTGGCCAAAATTTTTAAAACTATGTTTACTAGTAGTGGTGAGAGTGGGCACCCTTGTCTTGTTCCTGACTTTAGGGGAAATGCTTTCAATTTTTCACCATTGATGATAATGTTTACTATGGGTTTGTCATATATTGCTTATCTTATGCTGAGGTATGTTCCTTCGATTCCTGCGTTTTTGAAGGTTTTTTTCATAAATGAATGTTGAATTTTGTCAAAGGCTTTCTCTACATCTATTGAGATAATCATGTGGTTTTTATTTTTCCATTTGTTAATGTGGTGTATTACATTAGTTGATTTGTGGATATTGAAGAATCCTTGCATCCCTGGGATAAAGCTTACTTGGTCATGATGGATGATCTTTTTAATATGTTGTTGGATTCTGGTTACTAGAATTTTGTTAAGGATTTTTGCATCTATATTCATCAGTGATATTGGCCTGTAGTTTTGTTTGTTTGTTTGTTTTTTGTGGCATCTTTGTCAGGTTTTAGTATTAAGGTGATGGTGACCTCATAGAATAAGTTTGGAAGTTTGCTTTCCTCTGTAGTTTTCTGGAAGAGTTTGAATAGGATAGATGCTAGCTCTTCTCTAAATTTTTTGTAGGATTCAGCTGTGAAGCCATCTGGTCCTGGGCTTTTGTTTGTTGGAAGATTTCTGATTACAGTTTCAATTTCCATGCTTGTGATGGGTCTATTAAGATTTTCTATCTCTTCCTGGTTTAGTTTTGGAAAGTTGTACTTTTCTAAGAATTTGTCCATTTCTTCCAAGTTGTCCATTTTATTTGCATATAGTTGCTGATAATAGTCTCTTATTGATCCTTTGTATTTCTGTGTTGTCTTTTGTGGTCCCTCCATTTTCATTTCTAATTTTGTTGATTTGATTTTTCTCCTTTTGTTTCTTGATGAGTCTGGCTAATGGTTTGTCAATTTTTTTTATCTTCCCAAATGACCAGCTTTTGGCTTCATTGATTTTTGCTATGGTCTCTTTTATTTCTTTTGCATTTATTTCTGCCTTGATTTTTAAGATTTCTTTCCTTCTACTAACCCTGGGGTTCTTCATTTTTTCCTTTTGTAGTTGCTTTAGGTCTAGAGGTAGGTTATTTATATGATTTTTTTCGTGTTTCTTGAGGTATGCCTGTACTGCTGTGAACCTTCCCCTTAGCACTGCTTTTACAGTGTCCCATAGGCTTTGGGTTGTTGTGTTTGCATTTTCACTAGTTTCTATGCATATTTTGATTTCTTTTTTGATTTCTTCTGTGATTTGCTGGTTATTCAGCAGCGTGTTGTTCAGCCTCCATATGTTGGAGTTTTTAATAGTTTTTCTCCTGTAATTGATATCTAATCTCACTGCATCGTGTTCAGAAAAAATGCTTGGAATGATTTCAACTTTTTTGAATTTACCAAGGCTAGATTTATGTCCCAGGATGTGATTTATTCTGGAGAAGATTCCGTGTGCATTTGAGGAAAAGGTTAAATTCATAGTTTTGGGGTGAAATGTCCTATAGTTATCAATTAGGTCTAACTGGTCTATTATATCATTTAAAGTTTGTTTTTCCTTGTTATTTTTTGTTTGGTTGATCCATCCATCAGTGTGAGTAGGATATTAAAGCCTCCCAATTTATTGTGTTATTGTTAATTTCCCCTTTCATATTTGTTAGCATTTGCCTTACATATTGCAGTGTAATATGTAATATGTAATATGTCCTATGTTGGGTGCATATATATTTATAATTGTTATATCTTCTTCTTGGATTGAGTCTTTGATCATTATGTAGTGCCTATTTTTATCTCTTTACATAGCCTTTGTTTTAAAGTATTTTATCTGATATGAATATTGCTACTCCTGCTTTATTTAGTCTCTATTTGCATGAAATATCTTTTTCCCAGCCCTTCACTTTCAGTCTGTATGTCTCCCTTGTTTTGAGGTGGGTCTCTTGTAGACAACTTATATAGGGGCTTTGTTTTTGTATCCATTCAGTCAGTGTTTGTCTTTTGGTTGGGCATTTAACCTGTTTACATTTAAGGTAATTATTGATAAGTATAACTTGTCTTCAGGTTATTTATATGTAATTCCAATTTGTTTTCAAGATTTTGGATTGTTTTCACTATCATTATTTGGAATTCTTTATCAGGTAGATTATCTAACTCTTCCTCTTTTGTTTGGTTTGGAGGGCATTTATCCTGTTCCTTTACCTTCTGGGTATTCCTCTGCCTTTTCCACTTGTTTATATTGCTGTGTATGGAATGGCCTGTCTGTATTCTGGCAGTTTGTGGTTCCTCTTTATTGTGGAGGTTCCTCACTGTGGGAGGGGTTGAATGGGGGGTTTGTCAGTTTCCTGGTTGGGGAAGCTTGTGTCTGTGTTCTCATGGGTGGAGCTGGATTTCTTCTCTCTGGAGTGCAATGAAGTGTCTAGTAGTGAGACTTGAGATGTCAATGGGTTTGTTGTGACTTTGGGCAGCCTGTATATGGAAGCTCCGGGCTATGTTCCTGTGTTGCTGGAGAATTTGCATGGTATATCTTACTCTGGAACTTGTTGGCCCTTGTGTGGTGCTTGGTTTCAGTGTAGGTATGGAGGCATTTGAGAGCTCCTATCGATTAATGCTTCCTGGGGTCAAGAGTTCTCTGGTGTTCTCAGGATTTGGATTTAGGTCTCCTGTCTCTGCTTTTCAGTCTTATTCTTACAGTAGCCTCAAGACTTCACATCTATACAGCACTGATGGTAGAACATCTAGGTTAATGATGAGAAGTTTCTCCACATTGTGAGGGACACCCAGAGAAGTACACAGAGTTACATGGAGAAGAAAAGAGGGAGGAGGGAGATAGAGGTGACCAGAAGGATAAGAGGAGAATCAAAAGGGGAGAGAACAAACTAGCCAGTAATCAATTCTGTATGTGCTCCCCACAGTCTGGGTCCCTCAGAGATATTCACGGAGTTATATAGAAAAGAGAAGAGGGAAGTAGGAGACAGAGGTGGCCAGGAGAAGAAAAGGCGGAATCAAAAGGAGAGAGACAGATTTAGCTAGTAATCAGTTACTAAAGTGTAGTCCACAGTCTGTAACACACTATCACAGAGATTCACAGAGTTGGGTAGAGAAGAAAAGGGGGGAGGGAGGGGGAATAAAGGTGACCTGGTGGAAAAGAAAGAGAGTCAAAGGGCAAGAGAGCAATCAAGCCCAGTGATCTTACTCTCAAAAATGGGTACTGAAGATTGGGTTCTTAAAGAAACAAAATTGAAAAAAAAAAACAAAAAAGAAAAAATAAAAAAAAAAAAAACAAAAGGAAAAGAAAAAAAAAAGAAGGGGGAAAAAAAGACCAAAAAAAAGTCACAGAAATTATTATATATATATATATGAAGTTTGCTTTAAAAATAGGGTTTTTTGGCAGGGTAGTAATAGGTTATAAAAATGAAAATTGATGGAGTAATAGAGAACATAAAACTTTAAAATAATAATAATAATAAAAGTTTTAAAAATTACAAAAAATGATAATAGTAAAAATATACCTAGGACTTTCTCTGGAGCTGTTGCGGACAGTGTGGTGTCAGTTAATTTTCAGATAGTTCCTTGGTCAGGCTTATACTTCTCAAGGTCTATAGGCTACTTGCTGAGTAGTCAGTGCTTACTACAGGGCTTTAATCTATTGCACCTATCATTTCCAAAGCAGTTCCCTCTGTTTATTTTAGCTTCTTCTATTTGCTGGTCTCTTCGGTGTCTAATTTCTGCCCTGACACAAGGAAGGTGGTGGTGGTCACTTTTTTAGGCTCACTTGTTCAGTCGTGCTGTGGGGACGGAGGAACACTGCAAACAAATATCACTGGCATGTGCTCACAGTGATTCAGCCACACTGGCTTTGCTGGGGGCTGGGGGCTCATGGTGTTTGTGTTTTCCCAGTCTCTGCTCAGGCTCTAGGTTTCTCTGCAGGGAACTGTCTGAGGTGGGCCCTAGGGTTGCCCGTACTTCCCAGGTTCTTGGGTACTCCACAAAGGCGCAGACTTGGTTGATTCTATGTTTTGTGCCCTTCCCAGGTCCAGGCAGCCCAGCATGGTCAGGGGCTGTGACTTCTCCCCTCCACCATCCCAGCTGCTCTGTTTTCTGGATTTGCAACTGGGAGCGCCTTCTCAGGTGTGCCGTGTGTCTCTTCTGGGGAGCTGATCTCTGGCAGCGACCCTCTCGGTGGGTGTTGACCGCCCAAAATCCCAAGAAATCTTGGTTAGCAATGATGTTTACTTGCAGTTTGGTAGAGGATGCCTCTCTGGGGCCTCAACTGCACCCTTCCAGCCCTGGCTGCCCTCATTTGCCTGTCTCCAGTGGGGGATGGGCCTGTCCTCCACAGCCAGCTAGCTCCTTAGATTGCCTAGGGGCATTCAGTCCCAGTCCTTACCCTAAGGAATGCAGCCCGCCCCTCCCGGTTCAACCCTGTTTGCTAGTGGGGGATGTGGAGTCTGGGCTACTGCTCGACTGGGAGTTGCTGTTAAGTACGTAATCTGTGGAGTTTAGTTATTTATATATTTTTGCTCCCAGTTACTTTGCCCTCTGAATTTCCAAGGCCCACCACAGACCTGCCAGAGAGATTGTTTCCTGGTATTTGGAAACTTCTCTTTTTTAAGACTCCCTTCCTGGGATGGATCTCCATCCCTACCTCTTTTTTTTTTTTTTTTTAACTCTTTTGTCTTCATTTTTATCTTTTGTATTTTGTCCTACCTCCTTGAAGACAATGGGCTGCCTTTCTGGGTGCCTGATGTCCTCTGCCAGCATTCAGAAGTTGTTTTGTGGAATTTGCTCCGCATTTAAATGCTCTTTTAGTGAATTTGTCAGGGAAAAATTTGTCTCCCCGTCCTCCTCTGCCATCTCAGGACCGCCTCCTTCTCTCCAAAAGTTGTATTCTATGGTGTACTCTGTTGTGACCTTCTTTATACAATGAATGATATATATTAACCCCTTTCTATATTTTTGAAATACTCTTTGAGAAAATTATTTAGTTATATTCTATATGTTACTTAGCCATTTCTCTATTGTGGAATATTTAAATTGTTTGCAATATTACACTATAATTATAAGTGATGCTGCAATGCATATTATTACTCATAAATTTTGTATACTTCCTTTGGTTTTGACTTCAGATATTTCCGAAATGTAGACATTGAAATCAAAAGACCTAGACTTGGTAAAAATTTGATTAAATGGTAATAGATTGCAGATTTGAAGTGAGATTTATTTATTGGATTTGTGAAAACAATAGTGATTGTAGAAGATTTGGAAATTTTGGGCTTCCTTGTGGCTCAGCTGGTAAAGAATCTGCCTGCAATATAGGAGACCTGGGTTTGATCCCTGGGTTGGGAAGATCCCTTGAAGAAGGGAAAGGGTACCCACTCCAGTATTCTGACTGGAGAATTCCATGGATTGTATAGTCCATGGGGTCAAAAAGTTGGACAGGACTGACTGAGTGACTTTCACTTTCATTATCTGGTCAGCTAATATTTATTTAAATATTTTAATATCTAATAATTGTTAAGTGTATATATCTCTATATCTATCTATATATATATGTATATGTGTGTGTGTGTGTTTCTGTATGTTTGTGTATATATATGTAGAGGGAGAGATAAAGAGAGATACAGTCTATCCATATTTTATATATACATAAAATAAAATGTACATTCACCCTTTTTATTCATTGTAGCTGTGTTAAATACTGTTACAATGAACTCTGAATTAACTAATACTGAACCATTGCTCCTGGACATAATTAGGTTTCTGTGAGCCTCTACCTATAATTTTCATTATTTTCATTAGTTGATCAATACGAGACATTGTCTTAACCATGTTTCTTTTAAAAGACTTTCTGTTTAATATATGTTGTTGATTCATGAACATTGAAATAATACTCAACAGCACTACTGTTCATGCTTGAATGAAGTTTATGTAACAATATTTTCTCAGTGAAATATAGCGTAGACCTCTTGCACTTAGGAAAAATACACAACATTTCAGCACTGTATTTGAGAGCCATTTTAAAAAATAAAATAACCAACAAAAAGGATGAAAAGGTGAAATGACAAATAAAATTAAAAAAAAAATACATCTTACAGTATTAAAGATTAAGAGAATTCAAGAAAGAAGCCATAATGCAGTCTTTTCTGACCGCAGCTAGCAACTTGAGTATCAGGCAACTCAAATTATTTGCTACATGGCATATATCTGAGTCACTGTGAAATTATCCAAATATTGATTTGGTGATTGAAAATATATTTTAACAAGTAAGCAGATGGTAAATATGGAATCCAAAAATAATATGGATTTACCTTAGAAATTTATGCCAATATTGAGAAAGAGAGGTGATTTGATGTCTAAATGTGGTATGCATGTGCGTGTGCATGCTCAGTCACTTCAGTCTCATCTGACTGTTTGTGACCCTACCATAGACTGTAGCCTGCCAGTCTCCTTTGTCCATGGAATTCTCCAGGAAAGAAGATTTGTGTGGGCTGCCATGCCTTTCTCCAGGGGATCTGCCCTACCCAGGGATCAAACCCAGGTCTCCTAAACCTAAATTCCAGGCCACCTAAACCAAACAACCTCAGACTGCAGGCAAATTCTTTACTGCTTGAGACACCAGGGAACAACCGCACCACCCCCCCGCCCCCCACCGTCCCTGCCCTCTCGCCCAATGCTTTACCATGTGTCCAAGCTCAGTAAAACTCTGCCTAGATTTTCAGTCTTCAGACTGAACCATGAGTCTGGCCAATACCAACCACTTCTTTTTGCATACCTGCAACATACTTTGGACAAATTACTCTTGACTAACCTTGGTGATCCAGAAGCATTATAAATAAAAAAAGGACAACAAAGTCCATTTTAATCTACATGAGTAACACTTAAATTCTAATTAATTTTACTGAAGGTATCCTGAATATAAATTTCTGGGGAAGGAACCTTTGCAGGATATGAACATGTTTAAAGCATCAAATTATGCATTGACTTGACAAATTAACTTTCAGAAAGTTGACATAAGTGTACATTTTCACTACTGGTCAATGAGAATCCATTTTGTTTTCACTTCATTCTTACTAAAACTTTTAACTTTGCAATTTTGTAATAAAACACATTAAAATTCACGTTTTCTTGTAAATAGTTTGAATTCAATGAATTATTGGATTTTAAATACTTCTCAATGAATTGCTATTTTTCTGTCTTCCTAAGATTTCCATTGTCACATTGCTGATTAAGACTATAAAATTCAGCCTTTTTTTTTTTGCTAAAATGGGGAATTTTACTTCTTCTCAGTTTTTTCTCAATTGATCTATGAAATTAGAAACAAACATGAACTTATATTATTCTCTCTAAATAACAACCAATTTGAGTTTTATTTTATATGTCAATGCCTCTACTTACCTTATCCCAATTCTCTCCTACAAAACAATAATAACAGAAACACTTTTGAATCAAAAATTTGCTATTGTTACAAGCAGAAAATATAAACCACTGCTTATTAAATAATTAGGAAATGTAACATAAAGATAAATAAATCAAAAATTGATTTTTTTCTTCAACTTCTTTTTATCACCATTTTATGAGAATGTAGCTCTTAGTTCTCAGACCAATTCCTACCAGTTCCTTTCCTGCCACATTACTAGTAAGAGGTTTTATACCATTTAAAGTTTTATCTCCACCCAGTATCTAAAGCAATATTAAATCTCTGTGGTTGTATCCTTACAGTATCTTCACTGGACACAAAGTCCAAAAACGAATTGCTCTTCAGTCAGTGTTAGAATGCTTACTGACCTTGCCCTGCCATTTCCTCAGCTGACCAGAACTCTTCCCCAGAAGTCACACCATGGTATTTCCTTGTACTTATATAGGATCTTATTTGTATCAAAGCTGACCTCATTTCACTAACTCTTACCTTACCCATGAAGATCATCTTGAATCATGATCTTCAGAATATTATTTTCTAATATCTTCAGCTCAAATATTTAAAATATTAGTTCCATCATATTATATATTTCCTTACTTTATTTTATTAGTACAATGACTATCTGTATCACTAGTTCATTTGCATTTTGATGCCTTTATTATTATCTTGAGAGTAATACTTGTTCAGTCACTACATTATGTCCAACTCTTCGGGATCCCATGGACTGCAGCATGCCAGTCTTCCCTGTCCTTCACTATCTCCTGGAGTTTGCTCAAACTCACGTCTATTGAGTCAGTGATGGTATCCAGTCATCTTGTCTTCTGTCACTCACTTCTTGTCGGCTCCCAGTCTTTTTCAGCATCAGAATCTTTTCCAATGAGTCAGCCCTCCGCATCAGGTGGCTAGTTTTGGAATCTTAGCTTCAGCATCAGTGCTTTCAGTGACTATTCAGGGTTGATTTCCTTTGGTATTGAATGATTTAATCTCTTTTCAGTCCAAGGGACTCTTGAGTCTTCTCCAATGCCACAATCTGAAAGCTTCAATCTATCAACACTCAGGCACATTTAGGGTCCAATTGTCACAGCTGCATATGATGCAAAGATGGGCACAATAAAGGATGGACATTGCAAAAACTGAGAAGCAGAAGAGATCAATAAGAGATGGTAAAAATACACAGAAGACATGTACAAAAAAGATATTAATGACCAGGTTGCCATGATGATGTGGTCATTCACCTAGAGCCAGATATCTTACAGTGTGAAGTTAAGTTGTCCTTAGGAAGCACTGTTGCCAATAGAGTTAGTGGAGGCGATGAAATTCCAGCAGAGCTGTTTAAAAACTGAAAAGATAATGTTACTAAAGTGCTGCACTTAATATGTCGGCAAATTTGGAAAATCCAGCAGTTGGCTACAGGACTAGAAAGTGTCAATCTTCATTTCAGTTCCCAAGAAGGGCAGTGCTAGAGAATTTTCAAGCTACCAGAGAGTTTTACTCACTTTCCATGCTAGTAAGGTTAAAATCCTGCAAGCTAGGATTCAGCAGTACCTGAATTGAGACCCTCCAGATTGAAAAACTGGGTTTAGAAAAGGCAGAGGAACTAGAGATGAAATTAACAACATTCATGGGATCATAGAGAAAGCAAGAGCATTCCAGAAAAATATCTACTTCTTTTCATTGACTACACTAAAGCCTTTGACAGTGTAAATTATAACAATTTATGGAAAATTCTTAAAGAGAAGGGAATGTCAGACCATCTTACTTATCTCCTGAGAAACCTGTATATGGGTTAAGAACCAACAGTTGTAACATTGTATGGAACAACTGACTGATTCAAAATTGAGAAAGGATTATGACAAGTCTGCATATTGCCACCCTGTTTATTTAATGTATACACAGAGGACATCAAATGAAATGCTGGATTTGATGAGTTACAAGCTGGAATCAAGATTGCCAGGAGAAATATTAATAACCTCAGATATGCAGATAATACCTCTCTAATGGGAGAAAGTGAAGAAGAACTAAAGAGGCTCTTGATGAGGATGAAAGAGAAGAGTGAAAAAGTCGGCTTAAAACTCAACATTCAAAAAACTAAGATCATGACATCTGGTCTCATCACTTCATGGCAAATAGAATGGGAGCAGGTAGAACCAATGATAGATTTCCTCTTCTTGTGCTCTCAAATCACTGTGGAAGAAGAATACAGCCATGAAATTAGAAGACAATTGCTTCTTGGAAGGAAGGGTATTACAAACCTAGACAGTGTATTAAAAAGAAAAGACATCACTTTGCCAACAGTGATCTGTATAGTCAAGGCTATGGTCTTTCCAGGAGTCATGTACAGATGTGAGAATTGGACCATAAGAAGACAAAGTAATGAAGAATTGATACTTTCTAACTGTGGTGCGGTAGAAGACTTTTGAAAATTCCTAGGACAGCAAGGATATCCAGCAAGTCAATCCTAAAAGAAATCAGCCATGAATATTTATTGGAAGGACTGATGCTGAAGCTGAAGTTCCAATATTTTGGCGATCTAATGAGACCCAGATAATCACGATGATGTGATCACTCACCTAGAGCCAGACATCCTGGAATGTGAAGTCAAATAGGCCTTAGAAAGCATCACTATGAACAAAGCTAGTGGAGGTGATGGAATTTCAGTTGAGCTATTTCAAATCCTGAAAGATGATGCTGTGAAAATGATGCATTCAATATGCTATCTAATTTGGAAAACTCAGCAATGGCCACAGGACTGGAAAAGGTCAGTTTTCATTCCTATCCCAAAGAAAGGCAATGCCAAAGAATGTTCGAACTATTGCACAATTGCATTCATGCTAGTAAAGTAATGATCAAAATTCTCCCAGCCAGGCTTCAGCAATACATGAATTGTGAACTTCCAGATGTTTAAGTTGGTTTTAGAAAAGGCAGAGGAACCAGAGATCAAATTGCCAACATCCTCTGGATCACTAAAAAAGCAAGAAGTTCCAGAAAATATCTATTTCTGCTTTATTTACTCTGCCTAAGCCTTTGACTATGTGGGTCACAGTAAATTGTGGAAAATTCTGAAAGAGATGGGAATACCAGACCATCTGACTTGTCTCTTGACAAACCTGTATGCAGATCAGGAAGTAACAGTTAGAACTGGACATGGAACAACAGACTGGTTCCAAATAGCAAAAGGAGTACATCAAGGCTGTATATTGTCACCCTGCTTATTTAACTTGTAAGCAGAGTACATCATGAGAAACGATGGGCTGGAAGAAGCACAATCTGGAATCAAGATTGCCTGGAGAAATATCAATAACCTCAGATATGCAGATGATACCACCCTTATAGCAGAAAGTGAAGAGGAACTAAAAAGCCTCTTGATGAAAGTGAAAGAGCAGAGTGAAAAAGTTGGCTTACAGTTCAACATTCAGAAAACTAAGATCATGGCATCTGGTCCCATTACTTCGTGGGAAGTATATGGGGAAACACTGGAAACAGTGTCAGACTTTATTCTGGGGGCTCCAAAATCACTGCAGATGGTGATTGCAGCCATGAAATTAAAAGATGCTTACTCCTTGGAAGGAAGGTTATGAACAACCTAGATAGCATATTTAAAAGCAGATATATTACTTTGCCAACAAAGGTTCGTCTAGACAAGGGTATGGTTTTTCCAGTAGTCATGTATGGATGTGAAAGTTGGCCTGTCAAGAAAGCTGAGAGCCAAAGAATTTATGCTTTTGAACTGTGGTGCTGGAGAAGACTCTTCCGAGTCCCTTGGAATGCAAGAAGACACAAGCCGTCCATCCTAAAGGAGATCAGTCCTGGGTGTTCATTGGAATGACTGTTGTTGATGCTTAAACTCCAAAACTTTGGCCACCTTATTCGAAGATCTGACTCATTGGAAAAGACCCTAATGTTGGGAAGGGTTGGGGGCAGGAAGAGAAGGGGACGACAGAGGATGAGATGGCTGGATGGCATCATCGACTTGATGGACATGGGTTTGGGTAGACTCTGGGAGCTGATTTTGGACAGGGAGGCCTGACGTGCTGTGATTCATGGGAGATGCAAAGTGCTGGACATGACTGAGCTACTGAACTGAACTAAAGTGAACAGCCCAATTCACTGGAAAATACACTGATGCTGTGAAGGATTGAAAGCAGGAGAAGAGGGAAAATACACTGATGCTGTGAAGGATTGAAAGCAGGAGAAGAGGGCATCATAGTTTGAGATGGTTGGATGGCATTATTGATTCAATAGACATGAACTTGGGCAAACTCCAAGAGATGATGAGGGGCAGGGAGGCATGGCGTGCTGTAGTTGATGGGGTTGCAAAGAATTGGACACAACTTGACAAATGAAAAGCAACAACAACATAATTACTGGAAAAACCTTAGCTTTCACTATATGCTCCACCTTTGGGAAAGTGGTCTCTGCTTTTTAATACACTATCTAGGTTTTCAATATCATTCCTTTCAAAAAGCAAGTGTCTTTTAATTTCATGACTGCAGTCACCATCTGAAGTGATTTTTGAGCCCAACAAAGAAAATCTGTCACTCCTTTTACTTTTTCCCCTTCTGTTTGAGGTGAAGTGGTGGGACCAGATGCCATGGTCTTAGGTTTTTAAATGCTAAGTTTTAAGGCAGCCTTTTCACTCTCCTTCATCAAGAACCTCTTTAGTTCCTCTACACTTTCTGCCATTAGAGTGGTATCATCCACATATCTGAGATTACTGGCATTTCTCCTGGCAATGTTGATTCCAGTTTGTGATTCATCCATCCAGGAATTTTGTATGATGTACTCTGTATACAACTTAAATAAGCAATGAAGAATGCTATTTGGCATTTAGTCATGCATTAGTATATATCAAATATAATTATAGATAGAGATGCTTTTAAAAAGTGTCCCATCCATATAGCATATAGTCTCTCTCTCTGGAGCAAATGTGTATGATGTACAGGGTTATATGATATCTCCTTCCATGGCAATTTGATCATGTTTGCTAATAGCCCCATATATAAGATCAGGGTTTATTAATCTCAGGCTGATTTACTGTAACAATGTGTTAGGTCACTTGGCATGCATCACATTAACGCTGAAGATTGGTGTTTAAGGCTTCATCACAGTAATGTTGCTCTGACTATAACCAGTGCAATTAGCAATAAGTTGTCTTTTGTCTCTAACCCTCAAATCTCATATCTTCTCCCTATATCTATGAAACTGGGAAGATAACTTGTTATCTTGCAAGTACAGTAAAATCTCAAGTCATTCCTAGTTTGCCAAGACAGATTGTATACAAGATTGTTAGACTCTTCAAAATAATGGTATCTAAATTTGTAGATTGTTTCTATACAAATAGTTTAATTCAATCTTTACCACACCTCTGAAATGTTAAACTAACGCTGTTGATTTTAAATCATTATATAGAGTGGCTTAGTTAAACTCATTGAAACTTTACTTTTTATTTGTAACAATGATATAATTACTACCTCTTGAGATTTTATGCAAAATTAAATGCTTGATAAATATAAAATGTTTAACAGAGAAACTACAACACTTTGTCCTTAATGTATCTGTAAAATCGCACCCCTCCTACTTTATTTGGAGAAGGAAATGGAAACCCACTCCAGCATTCTTGCCTGGAGAATCCTGTGGACAGAGGAGACTGGTGGGCTGCTATCCGTAGGGTGTCACAGAGTCGGACATGACTGAAGCAACTTAGTATGCATGGATGCATTGGAGAAGGAAATGGCAACCCACTCCAATATTCTTGGCTGGAGAATTCCAGGGACAGAGAAGCCTGGTGAGCTTCTGTCTATGTCATCACACCGAATCGGACATGACTGAAGCGACTTAGCAACAGCAGAAGACTACTTTATTCTGAGATATTCTGGTTATTCAATTAGTTATTCAAGTGGTTCTCCTTGATAAGTCTTTATATTGTGCACTCAAATATTTATTTATGCTATCAATATATTATTCATATATAATAGCATGATTTTTTTTGCATTTAGCTTTCTTAAATGCTTATATAAGTTGCAAGCACTTTGAGAGCTGAGTGTAAACCATATGCATTCTATTTTTCTGCCAGAATACATGATAACATCAAGTCTGCATTGGAGATTAATGTCTCATAAGTATACCGTAAAAGCTAAATATATTCTAAAACCTCTTCATATTGGTCCCATGAATAAATCATTTTGGACTTATATTTTCAATTGTTTTATAGATCAATTTTTTATAACATTTTTGTGTTTTCTTCTTTCAACACTTTAGAAAAAAAATATGGATATTTATTTGTAGAAATGTACAGAGAATGTTACCTTACATCAGAAAAACTCCCACAAAGTAATCGTTCTTGTGACACATATGGTAAAAAAGATGTCCAAAAATGTGAGTTCCCTGCCAGTGGTTACACAAGTAACATTCTCAAACATAATATCATAGAACAGGAATTAATAAAATGAGCACAAGAGAGTTATGTTATAATGTAAACATCATCAATGTAATGACAAATAGGAAACAATATTCCTGGGAATAGCACACATTTTTATCTAATTCAATTTTATGTCGCTATTTATTTATCTGAGTGTCAGCATTTTATTTAACTTTATTTTGTTTACTACTGACAAAACATTAAAAATTAAAGAGCACACTTATATTACTAATGTAAATACAGGTAACTTACTTCTGTGTGCAGTTGCTCAGTTGTGTCTGATTGTTTGTGACCATATGGACTGTAGCCCGTTAAGCTTCTCTGTCCATGGGTTTTACCATGCAAGAATACTGCAGTGGACATCCATTTCCTTTTCCAGAGGATGTTCCCTATGAGGGACTGAACTCACATCTCCTGCATAGGCAAGCAGACTCTTTACCACTAAGCTACCTGCAAGTCCTAGCTTACATCTAGAAATTTTATATTTTGAAATTCTCCAAATTATGTGAAATAATATTAAGCATACAATAGAGAGCTACTACTTGCGTTTTCATCACGCCAAGTAGAAAATAGGTACACTATTTGTGAATAGGTACACAGAATGGAAATACAATTTAATCAATCTAAAGCAGAAATACACAAAATTAGTTAATCAAAAACATAATTTAGTGAGAAGTAGCATAGACCATAACTTTTTAAGATTCTTCGTATAGATTAATCTTGAAATGGAATTGACAGTAAAACTAACCTCTTGCTTCAGAAGACACAACAAATAGTTTTGAAGAAAATGTATCTTAGAATAGCATTTAAAAATGATTTCAATGTACTTGCAATAAAGAATTATTAAGTAAATAATTTGCATATCACATAGTAATTTTATAGTTTTTACTAGCGTTTTTCAAAAATTGAAAAAATAATGATTTAGATACCCAATTTAATGTTTGTTCTACATAAACAAACTAATATTTGAAGCAGGTGAGCCAAAGTGGAAACAATGTGCAGTGTGGATGTGTCTGGTGGTGAATGTAAAGTTCAATGCTGTAAAGGACAACATTGCAAAGGAACATGGAATGTTAGGTCATAATTCAAGATAAACTGAAAGTGGTCAAACAGGAGATGGCAAAAGTAAATATAAACATTTTAGGAATCAGTGAACTAAAATGAACTGGATAGGTGAATTTAATTCAGATGGCCATTATATCTACATCTGTGGGCAAGAACCCCTTAGAAAAAATGGAATTGCCCTCATAGTCAGCAAGAGAGACTGAAATGAAGTACTTGGGTACAACCTCAATGATGAAAGAATTTCTGTTCATTGTCAAGCCAAACCATTCAATATCACAGTAATCCAAGTCTATAACCCAACTGCTAATGCTGAGGAAGATAAACTTGAACGGTTCTATGAAGACATACAAGACTTTCTAGAAATAATATCAAAAAATATTCCTTGTCATCATAGGGGACTGGAATGCAAAAGTAGGAAGTCAAGAGATACCTGGAGTAACAGGAAAGCTTTGTTGAAGCAAAAAATGAAGAAAGGAAAAGGCTAACAGATCTGCCAAGAGAATGCACTGGTCATAGCAAACACCCTCCTCCAACAACACAAGAGATGACTCTACACATGGACATCACCAGATGTCCAATACCGAAATCAGACTGATTATATTCTTTGCAGCCAAAGATGGAGAGGCTCTGCATAGTCAGCAAAATCAAGACCTGGAGCTGACCATGGCTCAGATCATGAACTCTCTATTATGAAATGTAAACTTAAATTGAAAAAAAGTAGGGATAACTACTAGGCCATTTAGGTATGACCTAAATCAAATCCTTTATGATTATACAGTAGAAGAGGCAAATAGACTCAAGGGATTAGATCTGCTGGATAGAATGCCTGAAAAACTATGGATGAGGTATGTAACACTGTCTAGGAGGTGGTGATCAAAACCATACCAAGAGAAAGAAATGAAAAAAGGCAAAATGGTTGTCTGAGAAGGAATACAAATAGCTAAGAAAAGAAGAGAAGCAAAAGGCGAAGGAGAAAAAAAAAATATCCATCTAAATGCAGAGTTCCAAAGAATAGCAATGAGAGATAAGAAAGCCTTACTCAGTGATCAATGCAAAGAAATGGGGGAAACAATAGAATGGGAAACACTAGAGATCTCTTCAACAAAATTAGAGATACCAAGGGGACATTTCATGCAAAATGTGCATAATGAAGAAAAAAAATGGTATGGACCTAACAGAAGCAGAAGATATTAAGAAGAGGTGACGAGAATACACAGAAGAACAATACAAAAAAAAAATTTCATGACTCAGATAAACATGATGATTTGATCACTCACCAAGAGCCAGATATCCTGGAATGCGAAGTCAAGTGGGCCTTAGGAAGCATTAATACGAACAAAGCTAGTGAAGGTGATGGAATTCCAGCTGAGCTATTTCAAACCCTAAAAAATAATACTGTGAAAGTGCTGCACTCAATATGCCAGCAAATTTGGAAAACCCAGCAGTGGCCACAGAACTGGAAAAGGTCAATTTACCTTCCAATTCCAAAGAAAGTCAATGTCAAAGAATGTTCAGATTATCACATAACTGAAGCAAAGAAATGCTCAAAATTCTCCAAGCTAGGCTTCAACAGTATGTGAACCGAGAACTTCTAGATGTTCGAGCTGGATTTAGAAAAGGCAGAGGATCTAGAGGTCAGATTGTCAACATCCAATGGATCATAGAAAAAGCAAGAGAAGTCCAGAAAAACATCTATTTCTGCTTCATTAACTATGATAAAGCTTTTGAGTGTGTGGACCACAAGTAACTGTGGAAAATTCTTCAAGAGGTGATGATACCAGACCACCTTACTTGCCTCCTGAGAAACCAGTATGAAGGTCAAGAAGCAACAATTAGAACCAGACATGTAACAATGGACTGGTTCCAAATTAAGAAAGGAGTATGTCAAAGCTGTGTATTTTCATCCTTCTTATTTAACTTATATGCAAAATACATCATGCAAAATGTTAGGCTGAATGAACACAAGCTGGAATCCAAATTGCTGAGAGAAATATCAATGACCTTAAATATGCAGATGACACCATCCTTATGGCAGAAAGTGAAGAGGAACTAAGAAGGCTTTTGATGAAAATGAAAGAGGAGGGTGAAAAAATTGACTTAAACTCATTCTAAAAGCATAATTAAATTAATTTTAAAAGCTAATTCTCAGAGCATCTGTCCCCATCACTTTATGGCATTATTGTTGGGGAAATTTTGGAAACAGAAAGTTTATTTTCTTGTCTCCAAGTCACTCCAAGTTACTCCACATAGTGATTGCACGACATTAAAAGACACTTGCACCTTGGAAGAAAGCTGTGACAAATCTACATAACGTAGTAAAAAGCAGAGACATTATTTTGCCAACAAAGGTCCGTCTAGTCAAGGCTTTGGTTTTTCCAGTGGTCATGTTTGAATGTGAGAGTTGGACTATAAAGAAAGCTGAGTGCCAAAGAATTGATGCTTTTTAACTGTGGTGTTGGAGAAGACTCTTGAGACTCCCTTGGACCGCAAGGAGATCAAACCAATCAATCCTAAAGAAAATCAGTCCTGAATATTCATTGGAAGAACTAGTGCTAAAGCTGAAGCTCAATTACTTTGGCCACATAATGCTAAGAGCAGACTCATCAGGAAAGTTCCTGATGCTGGGAAATATTAAGGTCATGAAGAGAAGGGGACAAAAGAGGAAAAGAAGATTAGATGTCAGCACAGACTCAATGGACATGAGTTTGAGGAGGCTCTGGGACATTGTGAAGGACAAGGAAGGCTGTGGTGCTGCAATCCATGGGATCACAAATAATTGGACTTGACTGAGTAACTGAATAACAAAATATTAAATGATAAGGCATTACTCTATGTTGAGAAATTGAACACTATGCCAAAGAACAACCTATTAGTATCTATAAAAATTACAGTAGAAATGTGATTTTTGACTGAGTTAATTTTTTTATGAATTGGAAAAGAAATGAAGAGATCATTCTAATACATACAAAAACTACAAAAACACATTGATTAATTCAGAGGATTCTTGTTTTTGAATAAATATCTATAATTACTTTAAAGGATACTTATCGTGCAAGTAGGTGACATTATTTAACTCATAGTTCTGGTGTGTCACTACGAGAGAATGAATATACCATGATATCTTATTTCTTGTGTAGCAAGGAAAATGTACATTTTTAGAGGAAACAAATCACAATTAGTTGTAAAATGTGCAACAGATGGTAGAACTTATAATCTTTCCATCAGACTAATATTTTACTGTCTGCAGTTTGGAATTTGCTTTTCCCAAAAGATGATGTTGGTTTGAAGCCATATTGACAGCTGGTACATTCCTAATGTAGTTAATTTGATATACCTCATATATTAAATCCTGTACATTCTCCAAAATAACAGATGACAATTGTATTGACCACCTGGGAAAAGGAAATTTCAATAGAAAGAGAAAATGGATCATTTTTGCTGATTGTATAGTTAAGTTTTCTATCTGGGATGACATGATTAATCACCAGCAGTTTATTTTACTTTAAAAAAGTGCACATTTGAATATAGGCAATGATTAAGACTAATCTATGGACAGCTAATAGATGTTTTACCTACCATAATTCCTAAATATGTAAAAAAGGTTTTTTGAATATCAATTCAAATAAACATTATCACTATATGCTTTACAGATACTGCATTAAATTATCAATTAGATAATTTATCTAATTATGAACAAAATATATCTCACAGAGAGTTGAATGGTACCTAATTGCTTACATAAAAAAATTGATTAATTTTTTCAGAAAGTAAAGCTATTCTTTATAAAACAATATAATATCTGATTCTTTCAGATTGAATAAAATGTATTATGAATTTCTTTGGTTTCGGTAAGACAAGTGATAATATATAATTAAGGCAAGAGAAAACTAAACTTTAATGATGTTAAAAGCATATGTTACTATACTATTATTTTGGCTTGTTTGTATTACTGAGAATTGGATATCTTTCTAATAGAATATTCCTATGTCATTGCAAAACTATTCATAAGACTCAAATGTATTTGGAGATTTATAAAAAATCGAGGTCAAGTACAATGCATAAGACAGGATGCTCAGGGCCGGTGCACTGGGACAACCCTGAGGGATGGGATGGAGGGGGAAGTGAGAGGGGGTTTCAGGATGAAGAACACATGTACACCCATGGCTGATTCATGTCAATGTATGGCAAAAACCACTACAATATTGGAATTAGCCTCCAATTAAAATAAGTAAATTGATTTACAAAAAAATGAAAAAATATTGTTAGATAATAAAACAGTTATTTTTCTTACATGATAATATTTATTTTCAAAATTTTCAAAAATATGCAAAACGAATCTTAAATGAATTGTAAGACAGCAATATAGATACTTTCAAACAGGAGATTTTAATTAATTAATATCAGATATATGCTCAAACTAATTGATTTTAAAATATGTGAAATAGAAGATGTTGAGAGGGGTAAGATTGTTTAACTGATCAGTAATATTGTTATGAGAATATTTATGTGAAGTCAAATGAAGGTCTCTCAGTGATGTTTCGCTCTTTGTGACCCCATGGGTTGCAGTGAAACAGGCTTCTCTCCATGGAATTCTCCAGGCAAGTCTAATGGAATGGGTAATCATTTCCTTCTTAAGAGGGTCTTCCTGACTCAGAAATTAAATGCAGGTCTCCCATATTGCAGGCAAATTCTTTACTGTTTGAGCCACCAGGGGAGCCTTGTGAATATTTATATATAAAACTAAAATATTATATTCATTTTTATAACTTGATATAATTAAATTACAGCATTTGAGCTTTACATTGGTTATCACTTATCAGAATTTCAGTATTTAAATCACATGATATGCAAAATAAAATGTCAATAAAAACTTGTTTTAACCAAGTGGTAGATGCTAATGTTCAATAAAATAATTGATTCATACAAGAATATATCTACTTCTCCAGGTTTTTCAACTGAGAGTGTCTAATCAAAATGTATTTATTTATAACACCTGATATATTACACAATCTTTAATCACCTCAATTCAACATTTTATCCAGTGTTTAAAATTTAGTGTTTTTGACTTTTTCGAAAATGGAATTGATGGATTGTATGATAGATCTGTTTTTTAATTTTTTAAGGAAGCTAAATATTATTTTCTATAGTGATTATACCAATTGACCTTCCAAACAAAATTACAGTAAGATTCTCTTTTTTCAAAATCTTCATCAACACTTATTGTCTAATTTTTGATAATAGCCATTCTGAAATGTGTAATGTGCTATCACATTGAGATTTTGATTTGTATTTTCCTGATGATAAGTGATTTTGAGCATCTGTTCATGTGTCAGTTTGTGGTATATATTTGGAAAAATGGTCTATTCAGTTCATTTGTTTCTTTTTGAAAATTTGTTTTTCTCATTTGGGGTTGGGAATTTGAGATCTTTTGTGCTTCTGAACAAATTTTAAGTTTCTGTTTTCTACTTCTGTGAAAAATACTATTGGTAGCTTGATAAGAATAGAATTAAACCTGTAGATTTTCTTGTACAGTATAATCATTTTAGCAATATTAATCCTTCCAATCTATGAGATCACAGTACATCTTTCCATTTATTTATGCCATCTTCAATTTCTTTCATCAGTGTCATAGTTTTGCAAATACAGACCTTCCTCAATAATTACATTTACTCCTAGATATTTTATTCTTTTTGATATACTTTTTTTTTCTTCACCTATTTTATTTATTTTTTTTTCCCTTTTATTGTTTTTGCCATACAATGCCATGATATCACCATGGGTTTACATATGCTCCCCC
>ML662442.1:6931138-6970547 GCA_007570785.1 Antilocapra americana
TCTCTTATGATCCTTTGTATTTCTGTGTTTTCTGTTGTGATCTCTCCGTTTTCATTTCTAATTCTGTTGATTTGGTTCTCCCTTTGTTTCTTGATGAGTCTGGCTAATGGTTTGTCAATTTTATTTATCTTCTCAAAGAACCAGCTTTTGGCTTGGTTGATTTTTGCTATGGTCTCTTTTGTTTCCTTTGCATTTATTTCTGCCCTGATCTTTAAGATTTCTTTCCTTCTACTAGACCTGGGCCTCTGCATCTCTTCCCTTTCTAGTTGCTTTAGGTGTAAAGTAAGGTCATTTATTTGATTTTTTTCTTGTTTCCTGAGGTGAGATTGTATTGTTATGAACTTTCCCCTTAGCATTGCTTTCACAGTGTCCCATAGCTTTTGGGCTGTTGTGTTTTCATTTTCATTCGTTTCCATGCATAACTGAATTTCATTTTTGATTTTTCTGTGATTTGTTTGTTATTCAGCAGTGTGTTGTTGAGCCTCCATATGTTGGAGGTTTTTTTGCCGTACATATTGTGGAGCTCCTATGTTGGGTGCGTAAATATTTATAATTGTTATTTCTTCTTCTTGGATTGATCCTTTGATCATTATGTAATGTCCATCTTTATCTCTTTTCACAGCCTTTATTTTAAAGTCTACTTTATCTGATATGAGTATTGCTACTCCTGCTTTCTTTTGGTCTTTATTTGCATGGAATATCTTTTTCCAGCCTTTAACTTTCGGTCTATATGTGTCCCTAGGTTTCAGGTGGGTCTCTTGTAGACAATATATATAGGGGTCTTGTTTCTGTATCCAATCGGCCAATCTTTGTCTTTTGGTTGGGGCATTCAGCCCATTTACATTTAAGGTAATTATTGATAAGTATGATCCCGTTGCCATTTATTTTATTGTTTTGGGTTCGAGATTATCTATCCCATCCGTGTTTCCTATCTAGGCAAGATCCTTTAGCATTCGTTGGAGGGCTGGTTTGGTGTTGCTGAATTCTCTCAGTTTCTGCTTGTGTGAAAAACTTTTGAATTCTCCTTCAAATTTGAATGCAGGGATTTAATCTGCTACTCCTGTCAGATCCAAAGCTGTTTCCTCTGCTTGCTTTAGTGTCTTCTGTTTGCTGGTCTTTTAAGTGTCTATTCAGGGCTTTGGAGTTTGCCCCGCTCCTGGTGAGTGCGCTTCCCCCGCCCCCTCTGCTCAGGCTCTCTGTCGTCCCCCCGAGGCAGTTGGGGAGCGCAGCTTCTCCCCTCCCCCGGCCCAACCGCTAGGTTGTCTTCTCCGCGTGCAGCTGAGCACGCCTTCTTAGGTGTGTAGAGTGCCGATCCGTCCAGAATCCCCAGAAGTCTTGGTTAGCACCTAGCTCTGCTTGCAATTTGGCCACGGAAGTCTCACCGGGGCTGGGTTATGCCCGCTGCTCTCTCGTGGGGGCTGGGCCGGTCTGCAGCCTGCAGCTGCCCAGCTCCACCCGGCAGGCCGCCTCTCTGCCGACTCCGCACAGCCCTTTGTTCTGTGCGCGGGCCTGGGGGGAAGGCTTTTCCTGGGAGGTTAGGTCCCTTCGGCTGCTCCGTTCCCTGAGCGCCTGGCCCGCCCCTCCCTGAGCAGGAGCAGTCCGCTTCGGCTAGTGGGGGGTGGGGATCCCCGGCCACCGCTTCCCTGTGCCTTGCAGCCAGAGACGTACCTTGCAGGGCTTAACTATTAATCTGCTTTTACTCCCGGCTATCTTGCTCTCCAAGATTCACCGCAGATCCGCCAGAGAGAATGCTCCCTGGTATTCGGAAACCTTTCTCCTCTTTTTTTCCTCTTTATTCCAGACTCCCCTTCCGGGAAGGATCCCCATCCCCAACTCTTTGTCTCTCCCTTTACTTTTTTTTTTTTTTCTTTTGTCCTACCTCCTCTCCTCGGCAATGGGCCGCCCCTCCAGATGCTCGATGTCCTCTGCCAGCATTCAGACCCTGTTTTATGGAATTTGCTGGGCCTTTAAAAGTTCTTTTGGTGTATTTACTGGGGACGGAGTGGTCTCCCCATCCTATTCCTCCACCATCTTAGTTCTTCCTCCTGATATACTTGTAATTAGGATTGCTTTCTTTTTATTTATTTATTTATTCTTTACATTATCATGTTGGTTTAGCCATACATTGACATGAATCCGCCATGGGTATACATGTGTTCTCCTTCCAGAATTGCTTTCTTAATTACTCTTTCTGGAAGTTTGTTTTTTAGTGTATAGAAACATGAAATATTTATGTTAACTTTGCATCTTGCAAGTTTACTGAATTCAATATTAATTTAAAGCTTTTTATGGCATTTTTAGGATTATATATATATATGTGTGTGTGTGTGTGTGTGTGTGTGTGTGTAGTATCATGTCATCCTCAGTGACAGTTTAACTTCTTCCTATCCATTTGGATGACTTTTCATTATTTTTGTAGTCTGATTACTGTGGCTATAACTTCCAGCATTATATTAAATAAATGTGGTAAGAGTGGTATCCTTGCCTTCTTGATTTTAGGTAAAATCTTACACCTTTTCAACATTGTACATGGTTTCGGCTATAGGTTTGCCATCTAAAGTCTTCATTATGTTAACAGACATTCCCTATATACTCACTTTGTAGAGAATTTATATCACAAATGGATGTTGAAGGCTTAAAAGTTTTTTATGCATCTACTGGTTTGGTCAAAAAGTTCATTTGAGTTTTTCCGTAGCATCATACAGAAAAACTTGAATTAACTTCTGGCCAGTTCAATATTTAGATGATGATGTGATTTTTATTTTTCACTTTGTTAACGTGGTATATCAAGGTGGTATATCATATTTATTGACTTAGAAATGTTGAATTTTCCTGAATTCCTTGGGATAAAACCCACTTGATCATGCCATATGGTTCTTGAAATATTTTTTTTTTCTGAATTTTGTCTGTTAATATTTTGTAGAGAAGCTTTACATATATGTTTATCAGTGATATTAGCTGTAAGTTTTTGTGTTGTTCTTTTCTTATTTTAGTATCAGAGTTATGCTAATGTCATAAAATCAGCTCAGACACATTTTTTCATCTAATTTTCTGTAATAGTTCAAGAAGGATAGATGTTAACTTTTCCTCAGTGTTTGGTAGAATCCAACTGCAAAGGTCCTGGATTTTTGTTTGTCGAGAGTTGTTTTTTTTTTTTTTTTAATTTTAATTGCGGATTCAATTTCATTATTGATATTTAGTCTGTTCACATTTTGTATAATTTTATGTTTAAATATTGTATATATGAATTTGTGTTTTTTCTGAATTTTCCACTTAATTGACATGTGATTGTTCACAGTAATCTCTGATTTTTTTGTTTTTGTGATGAAAATTTCACTTTCTAGTTATAATCCCTGTTTTTATTTATTTGGTCTCCCTTCTGTGTGTGTGTGTGTGTTTATTTATTTGGTCTCCCTTCTGTGTGTGTGTGTGTGTGTGTGTGTGCGCGTTTCCTTGAGATTGGCTAATGGTATATCTATATTCTTTGTCTTTTTGAAGAACCAGTTCTTAGTTTCATTGATCTTTTCTATTTTTTCCTTAGTATCTATCTCATTTATTTTTGCTCTGATCTTCTCTATTTTCTTCTACTAACATTGCATAATGTTCGTTTAATATGGTAGACCTTAGCATGAAAGGTTTGTTGTTGTTCTTCAGTCACTCAGTAGTCTCCACTCTTTGCTAACCCATGGACTACAGCATACCAGGCTTCACTGTCCTTCACTATCTCCCAAAGTTTTGTTCAGACTCATGTGCATGATGCCATCCAACCACTTCTCCTTTGTCACCCCCTTTTCGTGCTGTCCTTAATCTTTCCCAGCATGACGGATATTTTGCAATAAGTCGGCTTTTCACATCAGATGGCCAAAATATTGGAGCTTCAGCTTCAGCATCAGTCCTTCCAGGGAATATTCAGGACTGATTTCCTTTAGGATTGACTGGTTCATTGATCTCCTTTTGTCCAAGGGACTCTCAAGAGTCTTTTCCAACACCACAGTTCGAAAGTATCAGTTCTTCAGTGTTCAGCCTTCTTTATGATCGATTTCTCTTATCTGACATGATTACTGAAAAAATCATAGCTTTGACTATACAGACCTTTGTTGGTAAAGTAATGTTTCTGCTTTTTAATATGCTGTCTAGATTAGTCATAGCTTTCCTTGCAAAGACCAAACATCTTTTAATTTCATGGCTCCATTCACCATCCTCAGTAATTTTGGAGGCCAAGAAAATAAAGTCTGTCATTGTTTCCATTGTATCCCCATCTATTTGCCATAAAGCGATGGGACAGGATGCCAGGATCTTAGTTTTTTTGAATGCTAAGCTTTAAGCCAGCTTTTTTTCTTTGCTCTTTCACCTTCATCAAGAAACTCTTTAGTTCCTCTTTACTTTTTTCCATGAGGGTTATGTCATCTGCATATCTGAGGTTATTGATATTTCCCCAGGCAACCTAGAGTCTACCTTGACTTTCATCTAGCCTGCCATTTCACATGATATACTCTGCATGTAAGTTAAATTAGAAGGGTGACAATATCCAGCTTTGGCACACCACCTTCCCAATTTTGAACCATCTGTTGTCCATGTCTGGTTATAAATGTTGCTTCTTGACATACATAAATGTTTCTCAGAAGACAGCTTATGTGATTACATATATCCATCTCTAAAAGAATTTTACCATGTTTTTGATCCATATAGTCAAAGTCTTTAGCATAGTTAATGGAGCAGAAGTAGATGTTTTTTCTGTAACCCCCTTGCTTTTTCTATGATCCAGAGGATGTTGGCCATTTGATCTCTGATTTCTCAGCCCTTTCTAAATGCAGCTTATACATCTGGAAGTTCATGGTTCACATACTGTTGAAGAACTACTTGAGTGATTTTGAGCACTAACTTGCTAGCATGTGAAATGAGTGCAATTTTTCCGTAGTTTGAACAGTTATTGGCATTACCCTTCTTTGGGATCCCTTGTTGGTTCAGACTGCAAAGAATCTATGTGCAATGCAGGAGCCCTGTGTTTGATCTGTGAGTCCACAAAATCCCCTGGAGAAGGGAATAACAAGCTACTCCAGTATTATTGCCTGCAAAATTTATTTGACAGAAGAGACAGGCAGGCTGCAATCCATGGAGCCTTAAAGATTTGGAAATGAATGAGCAACTAACTTTAAAGGATAGATTATTTTTTCTGGTTTCCTTAGTCAGACTTGTATTGCTTACAACTTCATTCTTGAACTGATTTTGCTATGTCACATTTATTTTGAACAGTTGTGTTTTCATTTCCATCTGCCTCTGAGTATTTTGAAGGTCTTGTTTGACCCATTGGCTGGGTAATATGTTTTTAGCCTTCAAGTGTTTGTGTTCTTTGCAGTTATTTTTTTCTTGTACTTTATTTCTAGTATTATACTATTGTAGTCAGAAAAGATTCTTGGTATGATTTCATTATTGTTTAATATAGGTGTCTTTTTTTGTGGGTTAGTATATAATTTTTCCTAGAGAATGTTTCATGTGCACTTGAAAAGATTGTGTATTCTGCTGCATTTGAATGCAATTAATGAGGTGTTTAATTCTCTTCCTATTGTTTCATTAGTATCAATGTCTCCTTTTGCATTGGTTGATATTTGCTGTAGGTTTACCTTTTACTGTGTTAGGTGTATACATATTTACAACTGTTATATCTTGTATAGACCTCTTAAACATTGTGTCCTGTAATTTGTCTCTTGTTACTGTTTTGTTTTAAATTATTTTGTCTTATTTTAGTATTGCTACCTTAGCTTTCTTTTTCTTTACTTATATAGAATATAATTTCCTATTCCCTCACTTTCAGTCTGTGTGTCTTTTGATTTCAAGTGAGTATCTCTAGAAAAACATTTTTATGAATATTTTAAAATTTTTATTCATTAAACAACACTACAATTTATTGGAGCATTTTGTGCATTTATTTTTAAAGTAGTTATTGATAGGTATTGCTATTTTGTTATTTATAGTTGTTTAGTAGTTCTTTACTTCTCATGTTCTTCTTTTGTTTTCTTTCCTTTTGATTTGGCAATTCTTTAGTATTATTTATGGTGGATTCCTTTTTCTCTTTTCTTTGTGTTACAGATTTTTGGCTTGAGGTTGCCATAGGGTTCATATATAGCTATATTTATATTATACATACATATTTTAATTTGATTATTTTAAGTTCAGTTTCATTCTAACAATCTTACATTTTTTTCTACCCAACTACCATAGTTAAAGCTTTAGACATTATATTTTATTTTATTGGTTGTGTATCCCTTAAGTATGTACTGTTGATATGTATGGATTTACTACTTTGCTTTTTAGCCTTTCTACTAGTTTGAAAGAAAGGAAGGAAAGTTATGACCAACCTAGACAGCATATTAAAAATCAAAGACATTACTTTGCCAACAAAAGTCCGTATAGTCAAGGCTATGGTTTTTCCAGTGGTCATATATGGATGTGAGAGTTGGACAAAGAAAGCTGAGGGCCAAAGCATTGATGCTTTTGAACTATGTTGTTGGAGAAGACTCTTGAGAGTCCTTTGGACTGTAAGGAGATCCAACCAGTCCATCCTAAAGGATATCAGTCCTGGGTGTCCACTGGAAGGTCTGATGTTGAAGTTGAAACTCCAGTACTTTGGCCACCTGATGTGAAGAGCAGACTCACTGGAAAGACCCTGATGCTGGGAAAGATTGAGGGTAGGAAAAGAAGGGGGAAAAAGAGGATGAGATGGTTGGATGGCATCACTGACTCAATGGACATAGGTTTGGGTGGACTCCGGGAGTTGGTGATGGACAGAGAGGCCTGCAGTGCTGCGGTTCATGGGGTTGCAAAGAATCAGACACAACTGAGTGACTGAACTGACTGACTGATTGACTAATTTGAAAAGTGGTCAGTCTATGACCTTTACTGCATATTTGCCTTTATTAATGAGATTTTGGGTTGTTTTTCTCATCACATTTTTAGTTTTGATTTTTTCTGCTTAGAGAAGTCTCTTTAGCACTCTTAAAAACTGGTTTATTGGTACTTTACTCAAAACTTTTGCTTATCTGTAAATTTTTTTTTTCCTTCATGTGTGAATGATAGCCTTGCTGGGTAGAATATTCTTGCTTATAGTTTTTTTTTTTCCCCCCATCATTTTAAATAGATTGTGACTATACCTCTGGTCTGCAAAGTTTATGCTTAAGGCAGTTGATAGCCTTAAGGGAATTACTTTGTATGTATCTGACCCCTATTTTTCTTGTTGCTTTTAAGACTATATCTTAATCTTTAACTTTTTCCATTTGAGTACAATGATTCTTCATATGGTTGTCCTTAGCCTTATCTTGTTTGGGACTCTTTTTGCTTCTTGAATCTAAGCACATATTTCCTTACCCAAGTTAGCAAAGTTTTCGATATTACCTTCAAATAAGCCTCTGCCCCTTTCTCTTTTTCTGAGACCCATGTAATGTACATTTTAGCATTTTCTTGTTTCAGAGGTATTTTAAACTAGACTCAGTATTAAAAAGTATTCTTTCTGTTCACTTTGGGTGATTTCCACTACTTTTCCTTTCAGGTTGCTGATCCACTCCTTTGTATTATATAATCCACTGTTGATTCCTTCTAGTATAATTTTCACTTTAAGTTATTTTATTCTTTAGCCCCTTTTGCTTTTTTTCTTTATCTTTTATATCTTGCTAAATTCTCACTTTGTTAAAATTCTCACATTCTTCTCATGCATTCATTGAGCATCTTTGTAATCACTAACTTGCATTCTTTATTAGGCTTATTATTTATCTTCATTTTGCTTAGTTCTTCTTGGAATTTGTTTTATGATTTGTCTGGAATGTATTCCTCGATTCTCCTATTTTGCCTAATTCTGTCTGCTTATTCCTATGCATTAGTAAAGTCAGTTACATTTCTTGATATTAGACAAGTAGTTTTATGTAGAAAATGCCCTACAGGACCCAGCAGTATGTGCCCCTCTGGTCACCACAGCTATATACTCTGTGGACTCTTCTGCTGAAATGTAGCCAACTACTGTGAGCACACTGGCATGCAGGACTGGCCATAATCCCTGTGGCCTGCCATCCTACTGCTGGGCATTATTGAGTCCTGGCACAGTTGGTTGCATAGCCCTTGGAGTCCTGGGTCTTGCACTGACCCACTCACTGTTGAACAATGCTGTGTCTTGGCACAGCTGTTTTTTTGGCTTAGGGTGTCTCCATCTAGGGATGTCTTGCTGATAGATGGCTTAATTTTCAGAACTAGTAGGCTAGGTGGAGGCCATCAAAATAGCACCTAACAATACCATGTCCTCACGGCAGAATGAGCTCCCCAAAAGGTTGCCACTGGTGTCTATTTACCTGGGAATGGTTTTAGTTGTCTCCTACCTCTCTGAGAGAGTTTTCAAGATCAAAAATTGTATGTTATCCAGGCTTTTATCAAATTATTGTCTGTGCAGTTGGAATTAGTGCTTGTGAGATTTTGCATTTGCCTTGGACAAAAGTCTCTGTTTCCTGTTTGCAAGCTCTCTGGCTTTCAAAGTCAGATGTTTGGTTGCTTGTCCTCCTAGTGCAGATCCTCAAGCTGAAAAGCCAGATGGCAGGTTTGGATCCCTTGTTCCTTAGGTAAAACCTTTGCAATTGTGATTATCATTTCCTTTGTGGGATGCCTACTTGGGGATTGAATCTTGACTGTATTTTGTCTGCACCCCTCTGACCTATCTTGCTGTGGCCCCTTCATTACATTTTTATTTACTGAAAAATTTTTTCTGCCAGTTATTGAAATTTTAATTTCATGCACACAAATTCTATGTGCATGAAATTAAAACAAACTTGCTCTTTGGAAGAAAAGCTATGACAAATCTAGACTATAAATTAAAAAGCAGAGAAATTACTTTGGCGACAAAGATCCTTAGAGCCAAAGCTATGGTTTTCCCAGTAGTCATGTATGGGTATGAGATTTGAACCATAAATAAGGCTGAAAGCCAAAGAATTGATGTTTTTAAAGTGCAGTTTTGAAAAAAAAACAAACAAACAAAAATAAACAACTCTTGCGAGTCCCTTGGACTTCAAGGAGATTAAGCCAGTCAATCCTAAAGAAAATTAACCCTGAATATTTATTGGAAGGACTGATGCTGAAGCTGAAGCTCCAATACTTTGGCTATCTCATGAGAAGAGACGACTCATTGGAAAAGACCCTGATGCTGAGAAAGATAGAAGGTAGGAGGAGAAGGGACAACCAGAGGATGAGATGACTGGATGGCATCACTGGCTCAGTGGACTCATGAGTTTGAGCAAGCTCCAGGAGATGGTAAAGGACAGAGAAGCCTGGCGTACTGCAGTCCATGCAGTTGCAATTAGTCAGACATGACTGAGTGATTTAACAACAGCTGGGTTTTTCTCATGAATACTTGTTCTGTAGATAGTTGTTCTTTTAATGTGTCAATAAAAGAAAGGGAATAAATCATCTCTCTCCTCTGTCATCTTGGCCGCAACACTGTTCTAATTTCTATTGCTTTTATCATTCCATTCCACAATTTTCAAATGTTAAAATAAATTTTTGGCAAAAAGACTTACTTTTTGCCCTTGAAGTGATGCTTGCTAAAGTAGAACCTTACTTTCAGGATACATGCAAAATATAGAGAACAGTAGAAAGCCTGATTAGATAATTTGTTCTTAGATGAAACAACAACAACAAAAAAAAGAACAGTCCCAAGCAGGGGAGAAAGAATACAGAAACTACTGAAGCACAGCTGATTATATTGAATCCATTTTAGACTGGTATAAATAAAATATAAAATAAATACAAATCCTGTATGCATTGGTTAAGAATATGAAAGTTCATTGTTTCAAATTTGACTATTAGACAAAAATGTCTACAAATGACCACAGACAATAGAGTTAGAAACTATAGACACAAATGAAAAGAATGTCTTTCCTTACATTAATTTCACTCATCAGACGTCTGTGTGTGTACATTTTTTTGATAGGTATGGACATCAGGAGAGGTTGGTAGTATATTGGGAAGTGACAGAAGTCAGATGGAAAGCTAGTTCAGCAGGTCCTGAAGTGTCTTTGTCTACACCAATTGCATATAATAAATGCAGACATCACTAAACACTTGTATCAAAAATGCAATGCTAGAATTTGGCATTATTATTGAGGCAAATTACATGGGCTTAAGTCTTCATTATTCAATCCTCCTTATCTTTTAAGACACAACCCTGGAAGTTTTATCCTGAAAGCTAATATACAAAATATATGTATAAATATGAAAATCCATCTCTCTAAGATCTTTCTGGACTTTCAGTTTAAAATGGCACTTGCCTGGGGACTTTCCAGTAGTCCAGTAGTTAGAATTCTGTGCTTTCACTGCAGGGGGCTCAGGGTTCCATCTCTGGTCAGAAAACTAAGATCTTACAAACTACAAAGTATGGCTAATTTTTTAAAATTAATTAATAAATAAGTAAAATGTCATTTGCCTCAGTAAATCCTCTCTAATACACTGTGTGAGTTGATAGCAATTTTCAAAATGAATTAATTCTAAAAACTAAGACATTTCATTTAAATGTAATTACTTAAATTGAAAGAGCAATTAGTTTGATCCCTTCCAATTCCAGAAAGGTCTTAGTTTCATTATGATCACAGCCACCATCACCTCTAGCTGACAGGAAGTCTAATTTTTTTGAAAACTTGAGATGGTCTACTCAGAACATTTGCCAAGTTTCTCTTTTTCTGCCTCATTTCTCTTCTCTGTTAATATGCCTCAGAAATTTCAGTTGCCTCAACCCTCCTCCACTCTGTCTCCTCAACTTAGCAGAATGGATGCCACTGACAAAAAGTACCTGCATCAAGAAGCCTTGCTGGTGTCAGGGCTCATCTTATAAGTTCTCTTCTTCGAGTAGTAACAGTCCTTCAATGCCTGATATACAGTATCCAAAAACATCTGCTTCATGTACTTTGCTTACTTTTATACTTACTTTTATTATAATTAGTGTTGTATAGATGGTTTATCACAGCCAGAGGTAGACAGCTATGCCTGTTATTTTCCAGGAAAAAAAAAAAGTCACTACTAAGTAATATGAAATTGCATCTGGACCTAGATGATTTTATATCTCACAGAACTCCTTGTTTGCTTGCTGTACAGTTACTCCGTGGTAATTTTATGACACTCATAATAATGTAGTAAGACTATATTATATGATTTTATCTTTAGATTCCACTTATCACTCAGAAATGAATTGTCTGAGGAGACACATGTGTTGACAAAGCAGGAGATTTTATTGGTAAGGCCACCCAGTCAGAGAAGAAGAGGAAAAGGGATCAAAGGAGGACGGCTCTGCCCCCTGCCTCACAGTCTTGAATTTTATGGTAATGGATTAGTTGTCTCTGGTCAACCATTCCAAATCAGGTTCTTTCCTGGTTGCACCCACATCACTCAGCCAAAATGGATTCCAAGGAGAAAGATTCTAGAACATGGCAAGACACAAAACCTTTCCTTTTGATCTTTCTTGAATTCTTTTGATTGGTGGTGGCTTGGTAGTTCCATGTTTCTTACCAAGACCTCCAGACACAAAATAACTCACATGAATGGTTGTTATAATGCCTGCAGGGTGGGTGATTTTAGTCATTGTTTCCTCTACAGTTTGAGTTTGATAGCATTATATTTTCTTGATTATATAGTGTAAATTTTTCACCTATTAATGATGGTAAAATCATGCATTACCTGAAAAATCTACTGCATTTGGTAACAACAGTTGGCCAGGTAGTAGTCATGTCAAAGATGTTGTTGCCTGGCATGTAAGGCATTAGTTGTTATTCTATGGTTGGGCAACTATAACCTCTCAGTTCTTCGTTAAGGGGTCCTTTGAGTGCAGACTAAGAGTACTGGCTGCTTCCTGAGAATGTATTAGTAGCTTCTGTAGGTTTATGAAAGCCTTGCATATAATTTGCAGAACTGATATCATCACTTTGGAGGAAAGCCCTGTAAGAGAGCAGAAGAGCATTGCTTTGAGCATTGTCTATATTCTTGATGACCTTGAGGAAGGAAGTATGTGGTGATAAAATATAGACATCTATTAATCTGAGATGAAAATGATCTAGAGGAGTCAGAATCTGGAAAAAAAAAATGTTTGAACAACTTTACCCAACCTGTCTTTTATATTTTCCTTTTTACATGTGCATGAGAGCACTACATTATATATATATATATATATATATATATATATATATATATAGAGAGAGAGAGAGAGAGAGAGGGAGAGAGAGAGAAGGTTTTTTTTTTTTTCTTTTTTTTCTTCTTTTTTTTGTTTTTTGGCTTGTTTACTTTTGTTTGTTTTTGGCTGTGCCATATCAGGTCTTAGTTCCTCAACCAGGGATGAAGCTTTTGCCCTCCGTAGGGAAAGTGCAGAGTCTTAAACACTGGACTGCAATGAAAGTTCCAAGCACTATATATTTTTAAATTTATTGTTGAATAAGCCCAATATGACTTCTAATGAGTATGAAATGACACCAATAATATATTTTAATTAATTATTTTAAGTCACAATTTTTTCTTTCTGAATGTTACCAAAGTTATATTCAATTGCATTTTAAATATCTTATATATGTTATATTGGTGTGTTTATATAGAGAAACTTAGAGTCAAAATGAGTCCTTATTTACCATAGCTATTCTATTTTCTGCAGATCTTCTTGAGGCCTTCCTCAGTAGACAAGGTTAAGAAAATTCTGTAAATATATTGTTAAGTGGCCATTAAATTTTTGAAAATTAAAGACGACTACATAAGATTTCCATAATAAAGTGAAAATCTAAGAAACTAAATATTCTAGAACAAGTTAACCAAATCAGAGCCACCAGTCATAGCCAAATGATATTAGATATTAAACTTATTAATACATAAATGTATTAATTCCAGAATTCATGATCATATAAATGCTTCACTTCTTTGTTTTTTAAATTATTTATTTATTTTTTCTTTACATTATCGTGTTGGTTTTGCCATACACTGACATGAATCCACCATGGGTATACATGTGTTCCCCTTCCAGAACCCCCCTCCCACCTCCCTCCCGGTTCCATCTCTCTGGGTCATCCTGGTGCACCAGCCCTGAGCACCCTGTATCAAGCATCAAACCTGGGCTGGCGATTGGTTTCACATATGATAATTTACATGTTTCACTTCTTAAAATAGTATCTAACATATATCTTCTTTCAAAATATTTAGACATAAGTATTAACATTCTTGTCTTCTTTTCTGTATCTTTGACCAGTTGCACACACTGTATTGAAGATTTCCTTAAAATGATATCTTTGAACTTGTTTAACAGCTGCCTGCAAGCTTTTACTTTTTTCAGAGTATTTGCTTGTCCTTTGAATAAATAAAAGTGGAGAGAATAAAACATGAATATGTTCCCCTATAGGCGTCATTTTAAAAATACTGTATATGGAGTTTGTGTCTGTGAATCTTAGTATTACTTTTTAGGAGAGTAAACGGGGTCATACCTTGAACTAAACTGAAATGCTTGTGTACATTCACATGCAAGCATTCAAATACAACACTTTGGAATAATGAATTTATGAAAAGCACTATCCCCAAGGTGCAGATATATCTGATATATAAAACTAGAAAATGCAGTGAAGCCTGCAGTATGCTTTCAGGATAACTTTAGAGGAGATAAATTGTTCTCAAATAAATTTTTTGTCTTTTATAATGAAGCATGTAAATACTACTTCTCTTTGTATTGTCCCAGTCAGATATCAAGTATGCTATTAAAACAATAAATGCAAAAATGCTTAGCACCATACATATTAATACCCAAGTTTAAGTCTTCCACATGCTGACTAAAGGTAATGTATTTTTATGAATCTTGACATAGATATATAGATATAGATGTAGATATTTTTTTACAGTATAGATCTGTACAAATGCAGGATCTTTGAGACTCTCACTTTTCTTTAAAAAAGTGTATTCCAAATTTTCCTACTGCATTCACCTAAAACATCTACTACAGTCACAATAGAGATAGAATTACAGAACACACTGGATTTTTGTGAAAAATGATAATTTATTATTTGGGCATTTGCTGGATAGAAACCATTCTGTGTCATAATGACTTTGCTTCAAATTTGTTTCCTGTTTCCTCTATTACATATTTCTGAACTCCTGTATCAGGGGTAAGTCTACCTATCAACCGCTTTGGTAGGGTCTCACCTAAATGTTTAATTATCACTTATAGTTGAATTAAAACCGTATTCATAGATAATGAATCAAATAATATCCAAGATTGGGATCTAAAATTATTTGCTCTATAATGATCTTTAAAATGTTTATTTTGATCTTTCTGAATTTTGGATGTTCAAATTTCTTTAAGATAAATATAACACAAAGAGAAATAATTCAGCTTCATAAAAAGACAAAAATCTATCCAATTTCTTTATCTTTTGCCTATATTATTTTTATTTTACTTAATATTATTAATTTTATTCTATAATTTTAAAGTATTTCTTAACCTCATGATGAAAATCACTAAAACAATCAGACTTAGTGATACTACTTGCTAACTCTCACCCTATCTTAATTATGAGAAACATAAAATAATTTGTTGTTGCTGTTATTCAGTCACTAAGTCATGTCTGACTCTTTGCAACCTCATGGATTGCAGCTGGCCAGGCTTCCCTGTCCTTCACTGTCTCCTGGAGTTTCCTCACATTCTTGTCCATTGAATAGGCGATGTTATCTATCCATTCCATCATTATTTGCTCTGTGGTACTAAAACGCTTAATATAAACCTTTCTGAACTTACATAAACCAAATCTTATTTATGTCGATATAGTCACGTTGTAGCCTATGTGAAGCCAATGTTCATGTGAATTATAAAGTGAAAATCGCTCAGTCATGTGGAATTCTCTGCGACCCCATGGACTATACAGTCCATGGCACTCTCTGAGGTCAGAGTACTGGAGTGGGCAGCTGTTCTCTTCTCCAGGGGATCTTGCAGATTCAGGGATTGAACACAGGTCTCCTGCATTGCAGCCGGATTCTTTACCAGCTGAGCTATCAGGGAAGCCGAGAAATTATAAAGAAAGGTTTAAATTAAGCAAGTTAAAATTAAAATATTTAAATGTGTCACTAGTGCTATTTAATGGTCATCAAAAATTTTTTAATTAAGTGGTATTACTAAAATAAAGTAGCAAAATTAATTCCAATTCATTAAAATTTTAAACAATATATTATGTATCAGTTAAATGATATTTGAAGATAATTGATTATATTCAAAATGAAAAATTGAGCTATGCCCATTTGGTATGATTTTCCATATAAGAACAGCTTTCTCTATTTCTCTAAGTATTATTCCCACCCTTCCCCCAAAACCTCTATGCACTCATTTTGAACATGAAATGCATTCACATAACCTAGATTAACTTTATACATAGCTAGTTTATCTAAGATTTTATTATTTGTACTAGCATTGGTATAGTTGTTTAGGGTTTATCCTTGTATTTTATTCTTATAGATTCTCAATTAGTTGTTGTTTTCTTCTCTTTTCACAATCACCATAATTATTAGCCAATCATTTGTAAAATATGAGAAAGTGGCATAATATAGCATAGATAATATTATAATGGTTTTACCACTTTATTTATTTATTGTATTTATTTGTTCACTCTAAGTTTTGAATTGAACTTTTAGAGTTACTACATATACAAATTGCCGGGAGCCTTCAGGATGCCCCTTTGCTGAAGGGGCATGAGATTAAGAAGGAAACTGCAAAGCGGATTTTCCTTCCGGGCATCCCAAGGCAAGGCCCCTCCTGGTATTTTTCTTGGGAAGTTCTGTTTATGCTCATCTGTTTACCTTTTAGCTCATCTCAGGTCAGTCCCAGTTAGAGAGAATTCATCCTGAGATAACTCCCTCAGACCTTATTTCCCTCAGGAGACTGGGGAAGGCAGATTCCCTTCTCCGAGGACAAAGGAGGAATAAGGGATATTTAAATATATTACTACACCTCCTACTCATTACTGGGGAGTTTACCAAGAGTTCTCTGGGGGTCGTGGCAAGGACACCACCAGAAGGGCTTGTACTTGGGTCACCTTTCCACATCCCATCCCCTGACCGCTCCACCGAGGAGGCTCTCTTCCTTGAAGAAACCAGGCTGGAATGGGACTTAGGAATGCTCATAACTGTGGCCAGCATAGTTGGAGACACTGATTGCTTTAGGATAGTATAGACATAGGAATTCATTTTAGTAGTTATACGGTTAATGGGGTTTTATTGTTAAAGCAGTGCTGCTAAACTGTCTCTTTGTCCTCTTTTCTCTTTCCTTGTAAGAACCAAAATAGGTTAATATAATAAAACAGTTTCAAGCTTAAGCCCCTTTCTCTAGCTTCTACATAGTTGCACCTAATAAGAGAAATGTAACCTTTCTACTTAGATTGATGTACTTATCTGAAGTATGCTGGAGACATTCAAATGGTAAACATACTATTGTTAAGTCTAATTATGCAGAAATCCAACCTTTTGCAAGGAAAATGAGCTTAATGTTAAAGTTGCTGATGGCAGGCAGAAAACAAAAGATTGTATAGAATAATTGTGATGTAATGGGGATGTTTTTTGGCTATAGTACTGTAAACTAATAAAAATAAGGAGAGAGACTGCTCTATCACCACACATCGACTCAGCCCAGTTTTTCCGCCGACACCACTCATCCCTCAAGACCCCGGACCCGCCGGGGCTGGACCCTGGCAACAAATAAGCTTTCAGACCTTATTAATATATTTGTCAATAATGTTTTGTGCCTGCTGCCAAATTTAAAAAACTAGTACAGTAGCCAACCTGAAAAATAATAATAAATGGAAAACTAATGTCCACAGTTATTATCTGTCATGTAAAAATATTGTAATACACTTTAAAGGTTTGATTCAAATCATTTTTTATGAAGAAAGAATCATCAGCAACATTAATTACATTAATGAGCTTAATATCATCTAGCTCTTAGACCCCTTGTCCACTAAAGGACTGGAAATGCTGCACTCATTAGTATATGAAATAATTTTTTTGGCATTTTTACTGGCAGGCTTATATATAGAGAATAGTACCTGGGAGTGTGAGACGTATTGGCATAAACTGTTCAGAAGAATGCTTCTAAGTCACGTGCTTGTGTGATGGTTCTTAGTGACACAGTTTTTGTCCTAATTTTGCATATTATATAATTTTTTCTATGGAAATTATGACTAAAAGAGCTTTTTAAATTGAATTCTGTAATGTAAAATTGCTAATATTGAGTTTCACTTTTCATTTTGACTAGATGACTACAAAGTATTTTGTTTATCTGATACAGTTTTAATCACACATAAAGCATAAGTAACAAAATATCAGTGCTTTAAATTCAGTCATGCTACTTATCTGGGTTAAATATATATATATATATATATATATATATATATATATATATATATATATATATTGAGTTAATGTACTTAGAAAGGGTTTTACCTAAACCTGTCTCTGAGTAATTTAACAGTCTGTATTTGATTCCTAAAAAAGTGTGTTTGAAATTATCTTCCCTATTTGACTGGCTTTCTGTTATTCAATTCATCTGCCTCAACAGGGCTTCTTTTTAACAAGGAAATTAAGGTTTTTATTTTTTTCCCCTTGAGTAATTGAAAAGAAGTTACATTCCTAAAGAAAATTGCTATTATACAAAGTGCAGTTTAAGATAATTTGCTATTGTATAAAGGAAGAAAAAAAAAAGACTATCAATTTTATAAAATGAATAACATATTATTTAAATAAGGATTTTTTAAAAGTGGACATAACCTAGTGAACTTTCAACAAAAACAAGCATTTACTGTACTAGACATTAAAAGCATAATAGCTTCATTCAGTTGAGGTTATTTGGGCAGGCACAAAATGGAAATAAAAGAAAAGAAACAGTGATTCATCTTCCCAAAATATTCTAGAGAAATCAGAGTAGGAGTCTTAAAACCTGCCTGCTATTTTTGAGAATGAATGCAGATGGTAAATTACAGAACTGATGCTTGTTAAACTCTCAATGAATACCTTGGCTGGATTCCATCCCACCCCCCAATATTTGATGCTGATATGGTCTTTTAAAAATTTATGAATCTTATATTAAGTCTGTGGTTATAGACTGAGAAAACAATACATTTACTTCAGTAGTGTCACCCTCTTCCATGTGTGCTAGGTAGTTTCAATCGTGTCTGACTCTGTGCAGCCCTATGGACTGCAACCTGCCAGCCTCCAAGATGAACAATAATCTTCTGTGAACACATACTAAGTTGTACAATTAAAAAGTAACTTCTCTAGATTAAAATATAGAATGTTGTATGCATTGTAAATGTTTACAATATAAGGAAGAATGTAGAAATACTTTCATAGTTCTTGAAAACCTAATGGAAATTGCATTTTTTAAATTTCTCAATACATTTTGCTTGTGTCATGTTTTTCTAACTAACTTTTCTTTCATGTAGTCATAAAATTACATATGGATATTCTGAGCTAAATTTTTATGTGAAAATAAATTATTTCATTATATATTAAGCAATTTGTATACAGATCTATATGTCTTTGATAACCTTCTAAAAACTTTTATATATGTGTGTATTAGCATGAAAAAGAGGCATGGTGCCTATTCCCAGAGGCTCTGTACTTTAATTAGAAATAAACATATATATTTTCTAAAATTATAATTGCAAGTTATACAAATGGAAAATATACAGAGATATGAAATTATATAACAAAAAAAAAAAACTGATTCTAATTGAGGAGATCAAGAAGTTCATACTCAAAGAAGTAAAAGTTTAAGCTAAGGGCAGAAAGACCAGCAAGATTGGGTCGGTTTTGGGGAATAAGAGAGAGAAAGTTGATTCTGGTTATGGAAAAATCATAGCTCCCTCTTTCCATGATTGTTGGTATGGCAACATTAGCAAATGAGACTGAGGTGTCCTTAATGTTATTGTACGATATATACTGTTATAAACCAGTTAATCAATACAGCTTCTAATTTGAAATAGCATAGAATACAGCTCCTAGTGTCAAACTACTTGCAACTTCGTTATAAGAATCATACTTTATAATAATGCAATATAATCATGCAATTCAAGAAAATGCATGTTATGTGCTAAGAGATTGATACTTGATAAAAATTGGGAGGAAAAAAAAGTTAGAGATAAAATGCCAGTGCGTAGGGATTTACGAATATGCCATTTGCTTAGAATTAAAGATTCATATAAGGAATAACAGAAGCAGAAAGTCAAAAGACAGTTCAGTTCAATGTAATCTGTTCAGTCATGTCCAACTCTTTGTGACCCCATGGACTGCAGCACACCAAGGTTCCCTGCCCATCACCAACTCCTGGAACCTACTTAAACTCATGTCCATCGCCTCAGTGAGGCCATCCAACCATCTCATCCTTTGTAGTTCACTTTTCCTCCCGTCTTCAATCTTTCCCAGCATCATGGTCTTTTCCAATGTGTCGGTTCTTCCCATCGGGTAGCCAAAGTTTTGGAGTTTCAACTTCATCATCAGTCCTTTCAATGAATATTTAGGATTGATTTCATCTAGGATTGATTGGTTGGATCTCCTTGCAGTCCAAGGGACTCTCGAGAGTCTTCTCTAACACCACAGTTCAAAAGCATCCATTCTTTGGTGCTCAACTTTCTTTGGAGTCCAACTCTCACATCTATACATGACTACTGGAAAAATAATAGCTTTGACTAGACAGATCTTTGTTGGCGAAGTAATATCTCCACTTTCTAATATGCTGCCTAAATTGGTCACAGCGTTTCTTTCAAGGAGCGGGCATCTTTTAATTTCATGACTGCAGTCACCATCTGCAGTGATTTTGGAGCACCCCCAAAATAAAGTCTTTCACTGTTTCCATTGTTTCCTCGTCTATTTGCCATGAAGTGATGGGACTGGATTCCATGATCTTAGTTAAATGAATGTTGAGCTTTTTTTTTTTTTTTAATTTTATTTATTTATTTATTTATTTTAAAATTTTCTTTATTTTACTGTGTTGGTTTTGCCATACATTGACATGAAACCGCCATGGGTTTACATATGCTCCCCCTCCAGAACCCCCCTCTCACCTCCCTCCCGATTCCCTCCCTCTGGGTCATCTCGGTTCATCAGCCCCGAGCATCAACCCTGGGCTGGCGATTGATTTCACATATGATAATTAACATGTTTCAGTGCCATTCTCCCATATCATCCCACCCTTGCCCTCTTCCACAGAGTCCACAAGTCTGTTCTATACATCTGCGTTTCTTTTCCTGTCTTGCATGCAGGGTTCTCGTTACCATCTTTCTAAATTCCATATATATGCGTTAGTATACTGTATTGTTGTTTTTCCTTCTGGCTTACTTCACTCTGGATAATAAGCTCCAGTTCCGTCCACCTGAGTAGAACTGATTCAAATGAATTTTTTTTTTAATGCTGAGTAATATTCCATTTTGTATATGTACCACAGCTTTCTTATCCATTCATAAGTTGATGGGCATCTAGGTTGCTTCCATGTCCTGGCTATTGTAAACAATGCAGCGATGAACATTGGGGTACACGTGGCTCTTTCAATTCTGGTTTCCTCGGTGTATATGCCCAGCAGTGGGATTGCCGGGTCATATGGCAGGACTATTTGCAGCTTTTTAAGGAACCTCCACACTGTTTTCCATAGTGGCTGTACTGGTTTACATTCCCACCAACAGTGTAGGAGAGTTCCCTTTTCTCCACATCCTCTCCAGCATTTATTGCTTGTAGACTTTTGGATGGCAGCCATTCTGACTGGTGTAAAGTGGTACCTCATTGTGGTTTTGATTTGCATTTCTCTGATAATGAGTGATGTTGAGCATCTTTTCATGTGTTTGTTAGCCATTTTTATGTCTTCTTTGGAGAAATGTCTGTTAAGTTCTTTGGCCCACTTTTTGATTGGGTCGTTTATTTTTCTAGCATGGAGCTGCAGGAGTCGCTTGTATATTTTTGAGATTGTTTGTCTGTTGCTTCGTTGGCTATTATTTTCTCCCATTCTGAAGGCTGTCTTTTCACCTCGCTTATAGTTTCCTTTGTTGTGCAGAAGCTTTTAATTTTAATTAGGTCCCATTTGTTTATTCGTGATTTTATTTCCAATATTCTGGGAGGTGGGTCACAGAGGATCCTGCTTTGGTTTATGTCGGACAGTGTTTTGCCTATGTTATCCTCTAGGAGTTTTATAGTTTCTGGTCTTATGATTAGATCTTTGATTCATTTTGAGTTTACTTTTGTGTATGGTGTTAGAAAGTGTTCTAGTTTCATTCTTTTACAAGTGGCTGTCCAGTTTTCCAAGCACCACTTGTTAAAGAGGTTGTCTTTTCTCCATTGTATATTCTTGCCTCCTTTGTCAAAGATAAGGTTTCCATAGATGCATGGATTTATCTCTGGGCTTTCTATTCTGTTCTATTGATCTATATTTCTGTCTTTGTGCCAGTACCATACTGTCTTGATGACTATGGATTTGTAGTATAGCCTAAAGTCAGGTAGGTTGATTCCTCCAGTTCCATTCTTCTTTCTCAAAACTGCTTTGGCTATACGAGGTTTTTGTATTTCCATACAAATTGTGAAATTATTTGTTGTAATTCTCTGAAAAAGACCTCTGGTATCTTGATAGGAATTGCGTTGAATCTATAGATTGCTCTGGGTAGTATACTCATTTTCACTATATTGATTCTTCCAATCCAAGAACACGGTGTATTTCTCCATCTATTTGTGCCCTCTTTGATTTCTTTCATCTGTGTTTTATAGTTTTCTATATATAAGTCTTTTGTTTCTTTAGGTAGAAATACTCCTAAGTATTTTATTCTTTTTGTTTCGATGGTGAATGGAATTGTTTCCTTAATTTCTCTTTCTGTTTTCTCATTGTTAGTGTATAGGAATGCCAGGGATTTCTGTGTGTTGATTTTGTATCCTGAAACTTTACTATATTCACTGAGTAGCTCTAGTAATTTTCTTTTAGAGTCTTTAGGGTTTTCTATGTAGAGGATCATGTCATCTGCAAACAGTGAGAGTTTTACTTCTTCTTTTCCAATCTGGATCCCTTTTATTTATTTATCTGCTCTGATTGCTGTGGCCAAGACTTCCAAAACTATGTTGAAAAGTAGTGGTGAGAGTGGGCACCCTTGTCTTGTTCCTGACTTCAGGGGATATGCTTTCAGTTTTTCACCATTGAGGATGATGTTTGCTATGGGTTTGTCATATATAGCTTTTATTATGTTGAGGTATGTTCCTTCTATTCCTGCTTTTTGGAGGGTTTTTATCATTAATGGATGTTGAATTTTGTCAAAGGCTTTCTCTGCATCTATTGAGATAATCATGTGATTTTTATTTTTCAATTTGTTAATGTGGTTTATTACATTGATTGATTTGCAAATATTGAAGAATCCTTGCATCCCTGGGATAAAGCCTACTTGATCATGATGTATGATCTTTTTAATATGTTGTTGGATTCTATTTGCTAGAATTTTGTTAAGGATTTTTGCATCTATGTTCATCAGTGATATTGGCCTGTAGTTTTTGTGTGTGTGTGTGTGTGGCATCTTTATCAGGTTTTGGAATTAGGGTGATGGTGGGCTCATAGAATGAGTTTGGAAGTTTACCTTCCTCTGCAACTTTCTGGAAGCGTTTGAGTAGAATAGGTGTTAGCTCTTCTCTAAATTTTTGGTAGAGTTCAGCTGTGAAGCCATTTTGTCCTGGGCTTTTGTTTTTTGGAAGATTTCTGATTACAGTTTCAATGTCTGTGCTTATGATGGGTCTATTAAGATTATCTATTTCTTCCTGGTTTAGTTTTGGCAAGTTGTACTTTTCTAAGAACTTGTCCATTTCATCCAGGTTGTCCAGTTTATTTGCATATAGTTGCTGATAATAGTCTCTTATGATCCTTGGTATTTCTGTGATAAAATTGACAAACCATTAGCCAGATTCATCAAGAAACAAAGGGAGAAGAACCAAATCAACAGAGTTAGAAATGAATGCTGAGTTTTTAGCCAACTTTTTCACTCTCCTTTTTCACTTTCATCAAGAGGCTCTTTAGTTCTTCTTCACTTTCTGCCATAAGGGTGGTGTCATCTGCATATCTAAGGTTATTGTTATTTCTCCCAGCACTCTTGATTACAGCTTGTGCTTCATCCAGCACATGAAGAGTATGAAAAAGATAGTTATCTGGCCACACATCTTGAACTCTATCCTGTAGGTAGTGACAAACTACTGAATGTTTTAAAAGCTGTTGTATAAGCCATCATGGGAAAAAAAAAATATCTAATCTATAGAGGTCACAGTTCAGCAATAGCAGTCCTAAGCTATGTTAGCATTATGTAAAACAAAAGTTATTTTTTCAAAGTGCACTCAGTATAATAAAGACAAATAATCGTTCTTAACTACATGCTATTTTATTTGCATGTAATCAATGATTCTATATTTTAATGGATATGATTATTGCATAGAAATTGATACGTGGTTGAAGTTTTAAAAATTATCTTTCACTTCAAAATATCTAATCTTCTTTCCAAAGACTGGTTCAAAATTGCGAAAGGAGGGCATCAAGGCTCTACATTGTCACCCTACTTATTTAACTTAAGTGCAGAGTACATCATGCAAAATGCCCAGCTGGATGAAGCACAAACTGGAATCAAGATTACTGGGAGAAATATCAGTAAACTCAAATATGCAGATGACATGTTTGAGTCAAATTGAAGGCAGCAAGAGAAGAAGACAACAGAGGGTGAGATGGTTGAATGGCATCAACGATTCAATGGACATGAGTCTGAGCAAGCTCTGGGAGTTGGTGATGGACAGGGAGGCCTGGAGTGCTGCAATTTATGGGGTCACAAAGAGTAGGACATGACTGAGTGACTGAACTGAACTTTCTTTCAGAACTGGAAAATGGAAATAAGATAACCATTCACATCTCAGGTGACAGACCTCTAAATATTATAAAGGTGATGTCCACTGCTTTTCTGTCATTGAGGGATATCTTCCTTGCTCAATTTTATTAGGTTTTAGTTCAGTGCATGAAAACATATATTTTCTCTCTTCTTCCCTAGATTTTAATATATTGTACTATGTAATATTGTCATAAAATAAAGCTTTCTATTATGCAATTTGAGTGCCCAATTTATTGTCCCAATTTTGCTTATAGACACTGAATAGCACATTAACAGCTAAATGAATTAAAAGAAAAAAGCAATATTGAAAAGTAAAAGTCACATTTATCAGAAAGAAGATAATTTTTCCTACCATGTTCCTGATTGCTTCCTAATAATTAATTTGAATGTCCTCATAGATTAACAGAAAACTACTTAAAATTGGAATTCTACAAAAAAAAAATTATTTAGAGCAATAGTAAAACAGTTTAACATCATATTTTCCTTAGTGAAATATTATCAAATTAGAAATATGAATACAGTCTAATGTGTGGGAGGAGTGTTGATGCATTTTGAAGATTTTAATATTATAATCTGCTCATAGGAAAAGAAAAAGTATAAATTTTTTCACTTGGCCACATAAGAATGCTATTTTTCTTTTTGTATTTTCTTTTGTGTTTTTGCATTTGTCATACAGAGAGCTCAGACAATGGAGATAATCTCACATATATAGGTAACAATTAATAATTTGACAATGGTCAGTTACATGTGTAGTATGTTCTAGAGGAGGAAGGATATAAAATTTAATATCATGCCTCACCATTTTACAATAAAGACAAAGAAAAATAAAACACATTATCTAAGACAATATGGAAAAGTGTGATTCTAATTAAAGTTTATAAATAATTCCAGATCGTTCACAGTTCCTTTGAGTAATTATTTCTTTTTGAGATCACTTTTACAGTGTACTACTAAATATTAGTACTTTCTGACAATTTATTTGCAAGTACTTTTAGAATTTAAATATGTACAACTACACAAAAATAATACATGTCTATGAAATTTCATAATGTTGATAAATCTGCATAACCAGTAAAAATAGCAGAAAATAAAGCATTACCAGAATCCTCACATTTCCCTCTTTCTATCTCCTACCGGAACATAAAGAAGTTAGAGAAAACTTTGGAAAGAGTAGGCAGACAAGGAGAAAACAATCACTATGTCACCAAGCAACAATGGAAGCAGAGACCTCTCCACCTGAATTAAAGGTTTATTTTAAAAGATAATAAGGAGAACAATAGAAGAGGATCAGATTCAGATAACTCAGAAATGCATGGAGACGTGTTGTTTCTATGCAACTGAACTTATTTTGTGATCTTCTAGGTGCATTTCTGAAGTAATTCATTCTATAATCTTATTAAAAATATTATAAAGTCAACCTTGTAAAATATAAACCATACTAAATTACATCAAGGGTAGGGGTCATGTATGTAAAAGGAAGAAATAAAAGAGAGCTGAGATTCAAACTATAATTTTGTCTAAATTAGTAGACAAACCTTATTTCCAACTCACATTATGTATCATTATAGTAAAGCATGAAACTTGGACGTATATAATATAGATATTGTCAGTACTAGTTATGGAGTTAACTTTGGGCAACAAAGTCCATCATTTTTATTAATGTTTATTTTGTTTGTGGGTTTCTTTCTTTTTTCTTTTCCTTTTTTTTTTTTAAATACACATTTCAGTAAGAAATGAAATTGCAAAGCAGGACTATGGAGTACCAGGAAATGCTGGATGGACAGAGCTTATGGAGTACAGAATCATTCCTAGTGCAGAGACACTTATACAAGGAGTGCTGAATCTTATGGGCCATAAAGGAACAGTATGCACTAAAATAACTGCAGTTAAGATATACTGTGGAGTGAATTACTTTAATAAAAACTGTGCCCTTTCCAGGCTTAGCTCTAGAGCTTGATGTGAATAAAACATTTTCCTCTGCTAGTGGTAACATAGGCATACTGGAAAATTGATAAGATCATTGAGTTCTCATAAATATAGCATATCTGGACAAACACTCAAGTTCATTCATTCTCTATTGTGCCTGTGTATATGTTTCAAAATAACCATTAAACCCTAAAATACAGACACTGAATTGAAGTATGGAGATAAAACTTAGATCTATATTCCAAATGAATGGAGATTCTAAAATATCAGTTAACCAAACATCTAAAACAAACAAAGAAGAAAAACCTTACTTTTCTTCTTGCTGCCTTCTACCTCCATGGACCTTTACCACCTTCTTCTAAATTTGTTTTCCTCTTTCTTTGACATTTTACTTCAGGCATAAGGAAATAAAGTTTTTCCTTCAATAGAAAATAAAAATCAATATATGCAAGCATTTAAATGCTGTGCTTTCTTACTAAGATATGGATCGATGTTCTCAAAAATAAACTTTATCTTAGCATGGTCAATTTTTGGTTTCAAAACCTGTCTCATTAATAAATTTATGCTTTACTAAAATTAGAAATTACTCAAAAGTATCATAACAACTTAAAAGATGTCATGTGTTTTAATAATATACTGAATCAGAAAACATTAAAAATAGCATAAAAAAGATATATTTTACTGGCATATGATAAGACAGTAATCCTGCAAATTGACCTAAGTATACTGTAGGAACCAAACACTATGTTGACATCCTAACTCTTTGTTAAATGCTTCATTGCTTGGGAGATACAAATAAATATTTTATATAAAATTTTGAAATGTTTAATTTATGAATATATGTTCATATATATATATATACATATATATATATATACATACATACAAGCAAATATCCCAAGATCTAAACATTTTAAGCCTATATGTATTACTTTTAGCGTAATTAAATTTTGTATTCTGAGAATTGGAATATTCTCTGCCATATCAGTAAACAAGGATGTCATATGCATCAGTAATTGCAGCCCTCCACTGTGAGCTAATGAACTTAGAGAGGACTCCAAAATGAGAATATCTGCCATTAAGCAGCCATCAGATAGTAGCCACTCCCCAAAGTGAACCATGAGGAAAGGAATCTCAGATGTGAAAATGCAGTAAATTGGCCCCAGTAAGCAGAGATGCAAAGTAATGAAAGATTTCAGTGAGCCCAAACTCTTGCATTTTTCCAATCAAAGAAAAGCTCTGAATTCCTTAACTTGGGGGAGGTTCCCTGATAGCTTATTTGGTAAAGAATCTGCTTGCATAGTGGTATAGCCAACTTAAAGGAGAGATGAAGCATGTAAAATGTACACATTTGAAAGAAAAGACAATTTTACTTAAAGAAAAGTGAAATCAACATTTGTAATGAATTTAAAAAGGAAAGTGTTTTGTTGAAGTATATTCTTGCTTGTATACTGGGAAACTTTTATAGATGCAATTAAACTTGCATTTAAAAGTAAAAAAAAAAAAAAAAAAAAAGAATCTGCCTGCAATGCCGGAGACCTGGATTTGATCCCTGGGTTGGGAAGATCCCTTGGAGAAGGGAAAGGCTACCCACTCCAGTATTCTGGCTTGGAGAATTCCATGAACTGTGCAGTCTCTGGGGTTGCAAAGAGTCAGACATGACTGAACAACATTCACTTTCACTTTTCTTAACTTGGGGTATCTGGTTTTCTCTAATTTATAACAACAACAACAACAACAAAGAAAACCTTTCACCATTCAGACTACCTGCCCTATTTACCCTGGATCCTCCCTCACTTCCTCAGAACAGTTCCCTCAGGTTTACTTGAGATGCTCTCTTCCTGACTTAAAGTCCTAAAAATTCACACCAAATAAAACATAACTCTCAGCTTCTAGGATGTAATTTTTTTTATGTTGAGAATTACATTAACATGTATGTTAAAATACACTCTTCAAAAATTAAAAATTTATGTTTAAAGTTTTAACTTCATATTATTTTTTAAAAAGAAGATATATATTTTCATCTTTCACAACAAAATATTAGTGCAATATTATTAGTAATGAAGCTGTTAACCTTAGACTGGGATTTGAACCCACATGACCAGAACTTGAACTCACTTAAAACCCAGTTTGGAACTCTGACTCACATTGCTGCAACTCAAATCCAGCCAAAAACCAGAGTACTTGATTTCAGGATCTAATGAAGCTCAGGACCTTGATGTCTCATTGCAGAAAGAATTCAGTTCAACAAAGTGGTAGGTGAGAAGTGGATTTGTTTAGAGAAAAACATATTCTACAGAGTGTGGGCCATCACAGAAGGTGAGTCTCACCACCTTGAAATTTGGCTTGGTTAGCTTTAATGGTCTGGGTAATATCACAGGCTAATGATTGGGAGGATCATTCCAACTATTTTGAGGAAGGGGTGGAGATTTCAAGGAATTGGGCCACTGCCCACTTTTTGGTCTCTTGATGGTGTTTTGGAACTGTCATAGCTTCTCTGGGTGTGTCATTTATCTTGCCAGCTGAGGATCAAAGTTTAGTCCAAGTTGACTTGTCTGCCATATTGGGCCCATTTGATTCTAATCAGTTTATATTATATTCTTGGGCTATGTCATTCTTTCAAAAGTTGTCCCCTGACCCCTTCTCTCCTATTTCAGTGTTGTTTATGAATTTATAAGATAATTTAAAAAACCTGATATTTATTTAGCACACTATAATTTAAAATACAAGAAATGTTGAGAGTTGACTCTTTTGTTTTGATTCTTTGTAAAACCTTATGAAAAGTATTTTAAACAGTGCCTGTCTTTTTCTCATTTTATGATTTATGATATGTAGAGAGCTTCATTTCTATGTCTTCATGAATTGTGGGGCTTTGTAGATGGTGCTAGTGGTAAAGAACCCATCTACCAATGCCAGAGACACAAGAGATACAGGTTCGATCCCTGAGTTGAGAAGATCCCCTGGAGAAAGGTATAGCAACTCACTTCTGTATTCTTGCCTGGAGAATGCCCATGGACAGAAGAGCTTGGTGGGCTATGGTCCCTAGGATCACAGAATTGAGCATGACTGAAGTGACTTGGTGTGCACGCACACATATAAATTGTTACACTTTTTTTCTAAGTTTGGATTAGCTTTCCAGCATTTTATGCTTTGTAATTTCAAACTCTGAAATTATCTCTGAGAGTTCCTTTGATATAAGAAATTTGCCTTGTTACCCTCCCTGAGATATCATTCTATTTTTAGTTATAAACATCTATTTTAAATAATCTTTGGAATCTGTTTGCAAATTTTACAGTGGAAACATTATTTACATTAGTGGCTAAACAAGATAGCTAACATTAATCAACAAATTCCATCTTCTGAATTCATGAAATCAATCTTTGTTGGTAGAAAAAAATAACATTCTCAAATTCTCTTTCAATCTCTTTGTAATTCTCATTTTACAATTGACTTTCATGCTTTGACCAGAATTCTAGTGAAAGAGACTGGAATTTTCTTTGTGGAAGTATTTATTTCAATAAAAAGTACCTACTTCAACCATCAGCTGCCTTCTGTTCCTAGTGTAACTTAAACTAAAACATATTGGATAGTTTACTCTGTTTTAACATTCCTCAGACTTTTTCAATACAGTTCATATCTTAATTTCATGCAGGCCTAAATCATGTCCTATATTTGCTTTATTGTTGCCAATTTTAAAAACTTGCCCCAACTAATTTCACTTCTAGAATTGTCAAATTTTGTTTCTGTGCTACACTTCTATCCATGACAGTCAATTTCTTTCTTTGACAATGCATTTCTGTAAAATATCTAGAAAGTTCCCAGTAGGAGACAAGGGAGTAATACAATGAAATGCTCTGCTGTCTGTGCATGAACTATATAACAGATGAATAGTGATCATTCCCCAAAAGAATTTGAAAGAAGTGGCATGATTAGTTAGTACAAAGATGGGTATTTGTTATTTACATATTGATTCATGGGCTAAAGATTTAGCAGGAAAGTGCATGCTTTATGCAATTATTTATAGCTAGTATACTATTATAAAATAAATTTAACAGTGTTGTTGAGGGACTTGTTTTATTTTATTTAAATATAGTTCTTGTATATCATGATCATTCAAAATGTTGAATACTAAACACAACATATAAGCTTCATAACCTCTACAGCATGAAAGCAAGGAAATGATTAAACAGAAAATAATTCATTACATTTTATTACAGGGCTATATACAAGGTGTTATCAGAATCCAAGAGAGAAAGCAGTAGCCAGGAATGTCAAAGAAGTTTTACTAGATGATAAAAAAGATACAAGCTAGTAAGCACTTTAAATGGCAGGATAGGATCAAACACTTCTATATTTAACTTTATTGTTTAGAGTAACATCAAAGCATGTTTTTATAGATTCTTTTAAACATCATACTGTAAATTACTAAACATAAGATATCTTTGAGATACCTGGAGAGCCAAGAATTGAGTAGCCAAAACTTGAAGGAAAAGGACATTGGGTGAGTTCAGTTTTCTTCTGTTCCTGAAAAAAATTTACCAATACATAGAAATGGGAGCTGTGAGCCTATAAGGTTAGTTGAAAGAACTGACAAGTAGTTATGGCCCCAAAATGAGTTTTCCCACAGTTTCACATGTTTGGGAGAGAATAATTGGGTTCAAGGACAAATCAGTTTATGAAACCTCTGGTGTATACCCCAGTTAGGACCCTGGACATTATGTGGTCTTAATGTACTTCTCTAGTAGAGATTAAGCAAATGAACTAACACAGTTCACCATAATATAGCTTTAAACAACTCATTAAAAAAAAAAAAATTAAATGATTGCTCATGCTCTAACTGGCAGCCATATTGAACAATCAAATTCATTTCAGGAGAAGGTAATACTAACTAGTGCTTGCATCATTCTGATAAATATTTTATTCACTATATAGTTTACTGGAATCAAATTTGCATGTTGGGTGATAAGAAGAAATGAATGGCAAAACCAACATGATAATGTAAAGAAAAAAATGAATAAATACGTTAAAAAAAAAAACAAGAGAAGAATATAAAGAGATAAACACAGAAATTCAGACAGAGTTACAATAAGTGTGATTAATTGCGGGGAGCCGGGATGTTTTCCATCCCCCAATCGGCCCTAAGAGAGGACCTGAAAACCTCTCTTTGTCCCGCCACCCTGAAGCCTTTTTCATTGACTAAGATCAAGCGCCGTGACGGGAAAAACAGCCTGATGACCTTTTTCCATTTACTCTGTTTTCTTGGACGCCTGACGTATGTGGGTCTGTTTTTCCCCTGCTTAATAATGTGCTGACCATATCAAAGGCATTCTTAAAGTTTATCGTTAACTGCTCCCTCAAGGTTGCTAGTAACTAGAAAAATGTATATATACTGTTAATCAGCTATAATAAAGTGGCAGTAGTGAGAAGCTCTTTGGAGTTTCCCTCTGCTCCTCTCAACCCCATCTTTTGAGTGTCTTCATTTTTCTCAGGTGCTTGGTCGTTGCGTTCTCGACCGTGCGATTTTGCCGGCTGGTTCCGGCAGAGTGGCGCCCGCACAGGGACGTGGACGGGCGACCAAGCGCAGCCACTCGCAATTAAGTTCCGCGGAGATAAAATAACAAGAAAAGAAGAAGGTAAGAGAGCCAAGCTGGCGAGGGTTTTTTCATTGAGAGTAATAAATTATGGGGCAAAGTAGCAGTAGGCAATTCTTTGTGTCTATGTTAAGGTCTATGTTAAAAGCTAGAGGTATTCTTGTTGCTCAGCAGAAATTAGAGAAATTTCTTTTGTTTATAGAGGATATTTGTCCTTGGTTTCCTAAAGAAGGGACAGTGAATTTAAATACTTGGGCTAAAGTTGGGGAACAGATACAGGAAGCATATGTTAAAGATGGAGCAGAGAGGATTCCAGTAGAAGCTTATTCATTGTGGACTCTAATTCGAGACTGCTTAGATCCAGAACATGAAATGAAAAAATTAGAAACAGACTTAAAATTAATATCCCCAAAAGAAGAGCCTGTAATGGGGCATACAGAACGATTTCATGAAACCATTAATCCCCCGCCTGTGGGAGGTGTAAATGCCCCCGATTCTGACTCTGAGTTGTCTCCTGAAGATCAGGAGGATTTAGATGAGCAAGCTTTTGAATATAATCAAGATCGAGATTGGGATGCCTTCTTAGTAACAAAACCAAAGGGGGAATTTCGGCCTTTCATGGAACTTAAACATATGGTGGCCTCGCTTGCTAAAAGAATGGATCGTTTTGATCTTGCAGATCCACAGCCCCCCTTAATACATCAATCTCCTTCTGTTATTGCTGGCCTTGATCCACCACCGGCTTCCACAAATCCTTTTGTGGAGCCCCCCATTATACCATCAGCCCCAATTTATGAGCCCCTCATTAGTGGAGGAAAAACGGCTCTGTCTCCACTACAACAGGCTATTCAGCAGGCACGAAAACAGGGAGAGGATTTAGAAGGTTTCTCCCTAGTATTCCCTGTCTTCCAAGATAGAAATCAGCAGCGGTACCATGAGTCACTTCCATTTAAACAATTGAAAGAGTTAAAACAAGCCTGTGCGCAGTATGGCCCGACTGCGCCTTTTACTCTTGCCATGATTGACAGTTTGGCCGCTCAATACTTACCACCAAATGATTGGAAGGCTACAGCCCATGCCTGTCTGACTGGGGGGGGAATATCTGCTATGGAGATCGGAATATGGGGAGATATGCAGTGTTATTGAAGATAGAAATCGCCGCAATGGATTACAAATAAGCTATGACATGCTAATGGGAGAAGGAAATTTTCGAGGATTAAATCAACTATTGTTGTACCCTGAGCAAGCCTATCCACAGATTGGTGAGGCTGCCTCAAAAGCTTGGAAAAAACTTCCCACCTCGAATAGAAAAACAGAGGATTTGTCAAAAATTAGACAGGGACCTGATGAACCTTATCAAGATTTTGTTGCTCGGCTGCTAGAAGCTGTTTCTAAAATCATAGGGGATGAGGAAGCAGGCACAATTGTTACTAAACAAATGGCCTACGAAAATGCTAATGCCGCCTGCCAGGCAGCCCTGCGTCCATATAGAAAGAAGGGTGGACTATCTGACTACATTAGGATATGCGCTGATATTGGGCCATCATACTTACAGGGGCTATCTATGGCCGCTGCTTTGCAGGGGAAATCAGTAAAGGAAGTTTTATATCAGCAGACAAAGAAAAATAATTCAAGAAAAAGTAGTGGACCCCCAGGAAGCTGTTTTTCGTGTGGGCAAATAGGTCACCGCATGGCCCAGTGCCCAAAGAAATCAAGTGAAGGGCAGAAGGCACCCGGACTATGTCCAAAGTGCAGAAAAGGGCCACATTGGGCCCGGGACTGTAGGTCTAAAACAGATATTGATGGAAAGCCCATTTCCCAGAGTTTGGGAAACTGGGTGAGGGGCCAGCCCCAGGTCCCGAAACAGTGTTATGGGGCCATGCAGGGGAGCAAGCAGAACAATCCTGCCAGCCTGGCGTCAGGGTGGCGGGACAAAGAGAGGTTTTCAAGTCCTCTCTTAGGGCCGATTGGGGAATGGAAAACATCCCGGCTCCCCGCAATTAATAAGTACACAAAATATTTGTGACCCCATGGACTATACAGTCCATGGAATTCTCCAGGCCACAATACTGAAGTGGGTAACCTTTCCCATCTCCAAGGACTCTTCCAAATCCAGGGATTGAACCCATGTCTCCAGCATTGCAGGCAGATTCTTTACCAGCTGAGCCACAGGGAAGCCTAAGAATGGGTAGCCTAGAGTGGGTAGCTACCACTAGAGTGGTATTACCCACTTGAGTGGGTAGCTTATCCCTTCTCCAGTAGATCTTTCCAGCTCAGGAATTGAAAAAGGGTCTCCTGCATTGCAGGTGGATTCTTTATGAACTGAGCTATCAGGAAAGCCCATTTAATTTATAGAGAATTTTATAAAAGAGCTACATTCTAAAAACTAATAAAATGGACTTCTATTTTTAGTGTAGTAATTTGGGAGCTAGGTAGAATGTCACTCCCATCCATAAAACAAGACAAAAATGGAAAGATTCCAAAACACTCATGAACCTATGAAAACATTGAGGACACAGGGTAAATGATCAGACCAAAATGTGGATAGTGACTGAAGTCTTTAGAAAGCGATGAGGACTAAACATGTGTTTACCTGCTTGACACCATATAAGCATTTAGAGCAATCAAACAAGAACAACATATAGGTCTACTACAGACTTAAATAGGCTTCCTTTACAGTGTAAAATATCTGAAGACCACAGACGCCTCTAGTGCTCACACCAGCAGAAAACTTCAAATCTTGTATTGAGCAACAGAAATCATTACATGAAGCCAAACTCTTGAGTGGATTAACAAGCACCTCACACTAAAACCAAAACAGGACCAAATTTGTACTAGTCTCTCTCTCATATATGTATATATAATATTTTCCCAGATTTCAAAAATAAAATAAAATACAAAATAAATCAAAATGTAAGAAAAAAAAAACCCACCAGAATCTGAAAACACAGGGCAATAATCAGAACAACACTCACATGACAAAAATACTAAAGTTATCAGAAAGGAAATTCAAAATATTTGTGATAGTTATCTTAAAAGTTCTAATGGAATAGGCAAACAACATGCAAACTCCGATTGTTCACTTCAGCAGAGAGATAGAAACTACAAGAATGAAATGTGATTACTAAAAATGAAACAATCTATTCAAAGTAAAATACTGTCTTTGATAAACACATTCATTTATTGACCAAGGAAAGAGTGAAAATAGATTGGTAAAGAATGCCAAAATGGAATGCAATGAGAAAATCTAGAGTAAAAGGAAACAAAACATGAAAGGAGAGCCAATAGCTGCTGGCCAAGAGCAAGCCATAACATTTTGTGTTCTGGGATTTCAGAAAAAGAGAAAGAGTAAATAGGGATAATGACATATTTGAAGAGATTATATTTGAGAAATAACCAAAATTAATGCCCAACATAATACCATGGATCCAACAGTCTCAAAATACACCGAGCATGATAAATACAAAAATAAAAACAAAACCAAAATAAGAAAAGTGAAAACAGAATACATTGATACACATTATGTTTTAACTACTAAAAACAAAATATAAAATCTTGAAAAATAACTTCATATAATCTACAGAAATTTTCCCATCTGAAACCATAAGACAAGTAGATAATGAAGGGACAGCTTTAAAGTCTTGAAAAATATGTCCAAACAAAATTATATACCAAAAAAAAAATCTTTAAAAACTGAAAGAGAAGTAAATGCTTTTATCAAACAAATAAGAGCTTAGGAAATTTGTTCCACCAGGCATACACTACAGAAAATGTTTAGGGGAACTTTTAGGTGGAATAAATTTTGTATATATCATAAACTTGGATGTTTGCAAAGAAGTAAAATGTGACCAAATTGGAAAAATGAAGGCAAAATGTAATTTTCCATATTTTGATCACTGCAAAATATGTTTCAATGTATAAACAATTAATTGTACATCCTGTGTTTACAAAGAGATGTTAAATAAATAGCTACAATAATGGCACAAGAATGGGAAGGGGAAATTGGTAATACACTTTTATAAGATCTTTACACTACATATGAAACGGTGATATCATTTAAACAAGAACTGTCATGCCTGAAACAGAATTTTAATTCATGCAAAGTGTGAAATTGTGAAGATGGAAAATACAATGATGAAAAAGAATTGTATTTGTATATAGCTACTTTCTGTAGGCAATATGTATTCTTGCATATTAAAAGTATTTAGTATCTCCAAAATCATGTTACAACTATATGTTACTCATTGTATTCATAATCTGTCTTCTGTAATTATGTAATATTAAAGAAGCAAATGTTCACTAAGAAAATTAATAAGATAATTAAAGGTTGTACATATCAACTTCAAAATTTAACTATTAAGGAAACAAATTCAGTGATACAAGTTTATTTTTTAAAAATATTTTTATTACTTTGTTCATCACATAAAATAGGAGGAAACATGTATTGGAATGAATGTTGCCAAGTGGTGAAGTAAAAGGAGTTTATTATTCTCAAGGCTTCCACATTATAGTGGGCCCTCTGATGCATTCAAATGATTTCATGATGGGATTTTCCATTTTCCTTCTCTTAAACCACCTGGGTTTGCATAGTCACAAAGTAGAGAGAGTGTATGTAGAGTATGTAGGCACATATATGTGTGAGTTTGAGGTCTTGGAATTAAATAAAGACATCTCTGTCCTTGTAATAAAAATAATACTCCCTCCTTGGGAAAAACACACATAGGGTACATATTGACTGTTTTTCTTATAATTGCTTTTGTTCTACTCATTCACAATTTATAACTTTGTCTGTATTTACTCACAGTCTCTCATTTTCCTGGTATTCCTAAAGAATTGACATTAGTTTGTTTGTATGCTGATCAGAGTTAAAATATACTAACAATCCCATTGAAATTACTTCTATATAAAATTTAATTCATTAACACAATGCAATGAGTACATATTGAGATAATTGTTTCAAATTTTCTATTAGCAATAACATTTTTGATTTTATTCTCAGTGAACATTTGATTTCTCAATATCAAATAATTAGATTCTCTTGTGTCACTGAAGAATATTTTGTTTGTCTTTAGAGAAAATGCTTTCAAACAGCAGTTCTGCCAGAATATAGGTTAGAAGATTAACTGAACTATAATGATTTAAAAGTATATGAACTTAAAGAATAAACAATTGCAGTTATACATGGTAGTTTATAAGTTACTAATGATATAGCTCAACTTAAAAACTATTAAGAAAAGATTATATTTTATTATCCGAGGGCTCTCACCAATTTTTCACAGCTTTTAAAATTTAGAATGAACCAAAATGGCATAAACTTTTAAAAGACTCATTATTTTCAACAAAAGCTGAGTGAATTAAATAAGTTTCCACAGAGTCATTCTAACATTTTCTTTACTATTATTTTAAGAAAGTCTTTAAAAAGACACAAGTGGAATTTTTTAAATCAAAGCTATTTTTTTTTTAAACTTTAGAGAATCTCCAAAATGAGAATTACCAAAGTGTGAGATGGGCTTTAATCATGGAGCTTTGATTAAGGAGATTTGGGTGGTTTCAAGTCTTAGAAACTGATTTAATTGGTGTTACTCAATTAGCAATATTCTCATGCATCTGCAGTGTGTATAACTTGATGATGTACAGAGGCAAATCACTGTAATAGTTTTATACCTCCAAACTCAAGGAACTGAATAATGAGAACTTAGATGTTTCCCTTTTAGCAAATGTTAGCCTTAGTATGATAAATAATTTTAAGGTTGACTTAAACTATTCTCTTCTTACTAATGTACATTGTTTGTATATTTGGGGTTATGGCTTTTATTATTTGCATTTTTATTCTTTACTTATATAATTTATTGTTTTTATTTTTCTTTTTAAAAAGTTTCCCATTCTTCTTCTTATTATTTTTAAAGCATTATTAATTTCTTTTATCATCAGAAAGATATTTTTAAAAAGCAATTATAAAGTTTTGAAAAAATCAGTGATTACACAATACCAGATGACAGTGGAAGTTTCAGTACCCATCTGGATTCAAGTCCCTTTACATGAGCTTGCTATTACCAAATAACTTTCAAAGTATATATTATCCAATTAAAAAAGTAAGGATTTCATAATACATAGAGGCTAATGACTCTATCATTATATAAAGAGTTTAATCCTAGATTCTGCTCAACCAGAATAACCTACAAGATAGTAAACCAGAGATAGCACTTAATTTACAAGCAGTATTGGCTAATATGGGTCATATCTGAAGGGAATGTTAACTAATTAATTAAAAGAATCTTTCTCTTAAGCAGAAACATGAAAAAATGCTAATAATGTGGCTATAAATCTCTACCAAAACTTTTAAAGTTATAAAAGGGAAGTTTTTACTTTTCTATTCAATAGAAAATGAGAAACACACCTCTCACCCCTCAAAAAATGCTTCAAAGGCTAAGCATCTTCTATTAGATCTCTTCTCACTCAATAACCTACAAGAATCTTTCTATTTTTTAAAGAAGAAATCTTGGGAGCTTATCAGTGATACATTTAACTGAGATTGGCTGGTAATAATCTAGCCTGTGACCCATGCAATCTTATTTACCAAAAACAAAAAAAAAAAGAGAGAGAGAGAGAGAGAGACTACAAAACATTTAATTCATTATTTATTAATGAAAACCATGGATTGTTTACATTCAGATTCACATTTGCCAAATAAGCTAATGATATTTTCATCTTGTTAATTAATGATATTTTGCATTTTATATTTATTACCATTGTAAATCATATCACTAACTAAACTATCTCAAACTAAAATATCTCACTGCTAATAAATAAAACAAATTCACAACCCACTGCATGTACTGTGTATTTTCCCTTTCTTTCTTCCTTATATACTTGTTTCTTGTCTTTCTTTATCTTTTTGATTAATGCTTTTGTGTATGTCTTTATCTCACCTTTTAGATCCCATGAGTATCATGTTTATAATACTTGATACAATTTGCTTCAGTCTGTTGAACACTTGCCTGACATTATTTGATATTTTTTAATATTGAAATCAGGGGCCAGATACATTTTCAAAAATCTGTTGAGGTTTATATTTATTCTACCTATTTGTATTGGCCACAAGAGACTTTTGAAACTAACAGGAGAAAATGCTGGCATTAGTATTCAAGCAAGAAAAAGAAGGAAGTGGAGGAAGAGGAGAGGAGAAAGTAGGAAGAGAGGGCAGGCAGAGGGAAAAGGCAGGAGAAAGAAAGGAAAATGTTTTGAAATTATTCAGTTTAACATGTCAGAGTCACCAGGCTACAAAGTCCTCAAGGTGACCAGACAAATCAGATTTGGCCAAGCTCAAGATACTTGATTAAGTCAATGCTTTTATCTCATTTATTCAGTAGTTCGGGCTTCCCAAATGGCTCCTGGTTTAAGAATCCTCCTTCCAAGGACGAAAAGGCAGGAGACACAGGTTTCCTCTCTGGATTGGGATGATCTCTCAGAGTAGGAAATGGCAACCTGCTTCAGTATTCTTGACTGGGTAATCCCTTGGACAAAGGAGCCTGGTGAGCTACAATTCAGAGTCACAAAGAATTGGACATGACTGAGCAAGCACACACATTCAGTAATTTACTTTTTAAGAAGAATAAAAAAAAAACCCCAAAACGACTAATTGCAGATAATTGTCCTTTAATATTCCATAATACTAAATTATGAATAGATTGGAATTTTTCCCCAGAAGGGAAGATAACCCCTAATATTTAATATTAATATGTAGTCACATCATTTAAAAAATATTTTTATGATTTCTAAGAGTAGGCAAAATAGAAAATATGTAATAAACTTGTTTAAATAGAAGTGTTATACTTTCAGGTCTGTCAATTAAATTGGCTCAAAATGTTTCAACTTGTTAGGCTAAGTGTTCAAAAGGATTATCCTGTGAAGATCTCAACCTTTCAACAAATGAAATAAGATAGAAAATCTCTGGGCTTTGGTTATCTACAATTCTTTTATTTTAGAAAA